>JARYGA010030682.1:0-15410 GCA_030545235.1 Helianthus tuberosus
CACACGTCGACTCACTATTGGTTGCAGGGCAGATACGCGGCGACTATACCGCAAAAGGGGATATCATGATCCTCTACCTCGAACAAGCCTTGCAACTGAAATCAAAGTTCACTTCCTTCAATATCCGCCATATCAACAGGAGTGATAACAAACCCGCGGATGCACTATCAAAACTTGCATCCACCAGCTTCCAACACCTGGCAAAAGAGGTACGCATCGAGGTTCTGCAAAATCCCTCAGTACCCCTGCGCCAAGTCAATGTCATCCAGTACGGTACAACATCCTGGATGACACCGATCATTGCATACTTACAATCAGGTGTTACTCCCGAAAGCAAGGCAGAGGCACACAAGCTGCAATACAGAGCGTGTCATTACCAAATGGGAGACGGTATCTTATACCGTCAATCATACATGGGACCACTCCAACGATGCGTCGACCCTCAAGATGCCACGTACCATATCAGAGAAATACACGAAGGAATATGTGGCATACACGCGGGCCCACGCATGATGGTGGCCAAAATCATGAATGCCGGATACTACTGGCCCGGCATGCACCTGGACGCAGTTAAAGTCTTGCGCAAGTGTTTTAATTGTCAACGGAATGCTCCCAAGACCTTGCACCCCAAGAACAACCTGATATCCGTCACCACCGCATGGCCATTCCAAAAATGGGCAATCAATGTGGTGGGACCATTCCCCAGACGCACCAGGTGCAGTGAAATTTATCGTAGTGGCTGTTGATTACTTTACAAAATAGGTAGAGGCAAAACCACTCGCCTCAACCACCGCTATGATAACAAGGAAATTTGTCTGGGAACATATCATCTGCCGTTTCGGTCTACCAATGTGCATTGTTACCGACAATGGTACCAACTTCGCTGCCGATGACTTTCAAAAATGGCTGAAGGAACTAAACATTGAACACATATTCTCCTCAGTGGCGCATCCGCAAGGGAACGGCCAAGTCGAGAGTATCAATAAAAGTTTAGTCGAAGGCATCAAAGCTCGGTTGGGAACAGCCAGACGCGGCTGGGTAGATGAACTCCCAAGTATCTTATGGGCCCACAGGACAAGCCCAAAGACAAGTATCGGTGAGACACCCTTCAGCCTGGTCTATGGCACTGAAGCAATGATCCCCGCAGAAGTAGGTCTCCCCTCACATAGGATGTTGGCTATCAACAAGATAGACAACAATGAGGAACGCAGGGTTGACTTGTACCTACTGGAAGAAAGGCGTGAAAACGCTGCCATCAATGAGGCCAAGTACAAAACCAAACTTGAAAAGTACTACAATACACGCGTCCGCATTTGTACCTTCAACCCAGGAGACTACGTCCTTCGTAACAATGAAGCATCCAACGCAGAACGCCCAGGGAAACTTGCCCCCAAGTGGGAAGGACCCTACCTCATCCAAGAGGTCCTGGGCAAAGGCGCGTATAAACTGCAAACTTTAGAAGGTGAAACTATCGCACGCACATGGAATGCACAACAGCTTCGACGTTGTTACATGTAAGCCATGTTTTTTATATTCACCATGTAACCAATCGGGCCGCAGGCCATTTGCAAATAAATAAATAAACGATTCAATGCAATATTGTTTATTTACTTCTATTACAAATACGTGTCCCACTCTGCGGTATCTGCAAAAACAGATTGGCAAAATCTTCATTCGCGATACCCACACAGAGTGGTGACCACACGCAAGTATTGTAATAGGCCAACAATGCAAACACGGTTTTCACAAAACCTATACAATTCCTAAACCCTAACGAGATAAAAACAGGAATTGACTAACTCATACGGCAATGGTATAGAGTTTACTTGCATATCATCTAGACATGCAAAAGGCAAATACAGACTTGGTATTAATTCACATTAACATTAACTCATACAAGTTCACACATGCAAGTAGTAAAAATACTTGTATAATTTGAAACGGTTCAAACTTTATATCCAAAAAATTCCTACACCTACGCGGTGCACAAGGGATTTACATAAGGTTTTTGACATTTACATGAGGAAACAAAAAAGGCATGCAGGCCAGCCTAGTCTTTCTTTGTCCCGCTGGAACCCGTACCATCCTTGCCCTCAACAGCAGGCTTTTCCTCATCTTCCTCATCAGCGTACAACACCCGCAAGCGGTCTACATAGTCTTCTGCCTCTAGGCACTCATTAAGCTCCTCAAGAGCAGCAATGGGCGTGTCGTTATACGCCGCAACAGCGGCAGCAAGAAGCGCTTCAGTGTCAACACCATGGAACCCAGACCTTTCATCAGTGTATTCGCCATGGGCCAAAACATTTATATGACCAATGCAACGGTTGTAGCCAGCTTTAAAACCGGCATCCCGGGCGCGATCCCTAATCTCATTGACACCTGCCACATTCTCAGGCGCGTCAAGGATGGCCGTAACAATCTGCGAAACAAGAATCGTATGGTTATCAAGGAGAAATCTAAAAAACATAGCAAAAGCAACGGATACTTACATGCCCGATACCGTGCATACGCATCCACTCGCGATCGGCCTTGAGCAGATCAAGTGAAGAAGCAAGGCTATCTCTAGCCTCTTCAGCCTCTCTTGCTCGCGCTTCAGCTTCAGCAGCACGGCCAGAAACCTCCTCAACAGCGGCCACCCGGCTCCGCACTTCAGCCTTTTTTCAAGAAGAACACAAGTATACAAATATAATCAACATACTTGTAAGACATGTACAAATTCAATAACAAAAAAAAAAACTATACCTGAAGGCCCAGGATAGATTTGGATAAACTGGTGCGATCAACATTTGCCCCTTCAAGAGCCCTTGCAGCGCGGACCTCCGCCTACTTGGCCTCTTCAAGAGCCTTGGCAAGGCGAGCCTCCGCTTCCTTGGCCTCTTGGGCAGCCGCATCAGCTGCAGCTTTCTCCTTAACCAAAGCAGCATTCGCTGCCTTGGCATTAACAAGCTCCTGGCGAACACGAAAGAGAGTTTCATTCTGTTTGGCCCAAGATTCTTTCCAAGCCTTGCGCTCATCAGAAAGTGTCTTGCGCTCACTAGAAATAGTTTCTTTCCAACTCTTGCGCTCATCAGAAAGCAGTTTTGCAAGGGTACGAACCTGTTTAAGCTCAGCAGTTGCAGCCCACTCTTCAGTCTGCTTACGCTTTTCAAAGGCAGCCTTGTCCCGTTCAAGCTGCTCTGCACCCTCACGTGCAGCCTTCACCAACTCTTCGGCCTCAGCCCGCAAGCGCGTATTTTCCTCCTCCTTACGCCCCAAGACCTTATAATTTTCCATAATGGCAACCGCCATTACGGAACTCCCCACAAGCATGGAGGAGAGTTGGTTAATCTGGACCTCGCTTGACAAAGAACGGGCCCGGTTGACTTCAAAAGGGGTGCCCAAACCACCCAAAATCTCCCTACACGCGGAGGGGTCAGCAATAATATCATCCCCTTGCATTATAGTCCATGGGGGGCGGTGATAGGTCATGGCCCGGTCTTCAGTATAGGTGCGGTAATAAAACTCCAATTCAGACTCGTCGGGCTGAATAGGAGTCTCTGTAAAACCCGCACCCCCAGAAGCGGAACCAGAAGCCTTCTCAGCAGTAGGAGATTTCTTCCTCTCAGTATAAGCAAACTTCAGGTTCAGATCATCAGTGTCCTGCGGGGAGATCAGATTATCAGCAGAGTCTACCGTATCATAGATCTTGGCCGCAGGCCCCTTCCCAGTATCCTCCGCCCCCGCAGAGGGTTCAGGCACCACTTTAACCCCCGCATCCGCAGCTGTGTCACGCGGAGGGGAATGCGGAGCATCAAAATATGAAAACCCTTCATCTTGCGGTTCTGCAATCAAAGAAAAAAGACTTTAAAATACAAGTGCAAAGACAAAATACTTGTAAAAGTTATGAATTACGTACCAGGAATAATCACAGGCTTCCTAGGTCCCACAAAAGCCGCGCGTCTGGTCTGTATCTTCGGCTTCTTTTTCTCACCGGCATCAACAGCCTTCTCTGCTTTTCTCTTCTTCTCATCAGCAGGCTTGGAACCAGTAGAGGTCCCACCTACAGCCGCACCACCACCTGGAACACCCAAACCCTCGAGGGTGTCAGATACTACCACGTAATCGGTATATCTGCGGATATGAGAACGAGAGATACCTGCCGCCTGCGGCACCAAAGGCGGAACAACAGTAGCCTCAGTTTTCTTCTTGCCGCGACCCCGCACGGGTTTATCCACTTGCTTCTTCTCTGCATGTTTTTTGGGGGCACCCTTTGACTCAAATTTACCAAGGACCCCAAGAGTACCTGCATGTAGAAAATCAGCAAGCTGAACCTTATAAGGCAAGAAAGAAGGTTATGGATTATACCTTTGCCTTGCGGCAGGGGTGCGATCAGTGCATCGCGTGTAGGAACGCGAAAGTTGTGGACAATCGCCAGGTTAAAACCTTCACCTTCCGCACACTTAACAATATCAACCTTGCCGGTAAAGGTTGGATCAAATATCTTCCACAATTCAGCAACTTATGATAATACATGTACAAATCAATAACAAGCAAAGGAATAAAGAAACCGCACAAGTGTAAGAACACTTACCACCAGTTTTTTCCCGCACAACGGGCCTTGCATGCCTATCAGGCCTAGTCAACATCATCCGCAGCACCCACAACTCATTGTTGTCTAGTTGCTTATGCTCAATAGTCCTCAACCTTGGGAACCACTCCGCAGTCTCCGCACTAGGAATAGCAATATCCTCCGCAGGGATAGGCTCATTAACATTCCGCAAGGCCATATTGGCAACAACCGTGGCAGCCTTAACATAGAAGAACTTTCTCTTCCACGTTGTGATACCCTTGGGTGGGGTCATCAGCTTGGTGGTTCCATACCGTTGGCTGAAAGAAAAGAACCCGGTGTTCACCGTCAACTGGTAGAACCCCCGGAAATTATCAACGGTAACCGGCAAACCAAGAGCACGAAAAGTGTACTCAAAGTTCCTAATACGAATCATCCCAAAAGGGCTCATCTGGGAGATATGGACCTTGTAATACTCCAGGACCTCAGCAACAAAAACGGTTAATGGTAAACCAAGGTTACCATCAGTGAATGAATTGGCCCACATGGTGACATGACCGGCCGGAGCACAGGCACCGGTGTCACCTTCCTGAGGATAAACAGCCCCAAACTCATGGGGCATCTGGATGCTGGTCATCAGTCGGTTAAACAGCACCTTTGACCACTTCAAAGGTGGTAGGCCACCACCGGGGGCACTACCACCGTCGTCTTCTTCTTCACCACCCACCGGAGAAGAATGTGCCGGGTTTTCACCCTCCACATTGTGTGGATTGGATGGTTCAGCCATCGAGATATATAAAGAAGAGAAGTATTGAGTTTACGAGAAAACTCAGAAAACCACCGGAAGTACAGACAGATTGGTCGGAGAAGATGAACGGAATACTCTTTTCTTTCAACAGAATTTTTGAAAAATTTGAACAAGTGAGGAAACCAAAAAACGGTTTCCCCTTAAATACTCATCGCAATTAATGCGATGCAGGAAACCGACTTATCACGTTCAAAATAGGCCAACCACGAGACGCCACGTGTGCAGCGACATATCCGCTGACGGTTATCACGCTCGTGGCCGTCTACGCGCCTGACAGAAAAGACCTTTAGACTACTTGCTACAGTGCAGTTATGACCTCGGGCAGTGGAAACGTCCTTTCAGATCATCACATGTCAGAATCCTACCAACTTTCAACAAACCACACGTGCAATCATGACGTATGCAACAGAAAGCGACAACATTATCCAAAACATAAGCGGCATGCGGTTTCTCTGGTTTACCGCACCATAACCCATACCGCATGTCGTTTTTTGCATACCCCTCAAAAAAGGAAAAAATATATATCTCTAAATTATATAAAGGGGTATAAACAATAACCGCACATACCCACGAGCACACGTGGAATATGCGGAGATGACACACACGAACCCGCACAGGTGTGTCAGATACTCAGAACCAGCGCGGTTCTTTGGACTGCAAAAACCGTTTCTCAGGATGCGGCCAACCGCATTCCATACAAACTTCTTCAGGCTTCAAATCCCTCATGTCCGGTTCACAACCACGGAGGGAACGCAAACAGCTTCTCCTTAAGGAAAAGGACAAGTATGCTGGGCAACCGCACATCAGCAACCCTGACTCCTGATCCTTCAAGAGCCACATCCAGGCTACAAGACTTCTAGAAGCAAGTTCTTTGCTACAAACCGCAACCACTCATGGGTAGCTGCTACAAACCGCAACTATGCGAACGGTAGCTACGGAAGAGCCACAACTAAACCACCACGCGGTTGAGCAAAGCTACTTCAAGGAAAACCGCTTTCCAATTAAGCACAAAGGAAAGTGGTTACAAAACGGATGCGGAAGAGTTTCAACCAACTTCCCAAACATCTAAGGTGATCTCCTCCGGTGACACTACTTAAAGGAAAACTACTTCCCGCCAAAGAGTGAAGGAAAGTGGCTCCAGAACGGTGGTAACAAGTCTGCTTATGACTACTTACCCACCTATGGACCGCATAGAATAAACAATGGTGGGCACCACCATGCCTATGACCATGTTTATCTGCCCATAGTACAGATTCACATTGTTCGACCAAACACGGCCAACAATGACGCAACTACCCCACGTAGCTCAAACGCACATGGCTAGCATGGTGCGGCAACAAGGTAACCGCAAAGAACGTGCGGTTACTTGAGAGCTACACCTCAAGGGACGTGCGGTTACTTGAGAGCTAAACCGCAGAGGACGTGCGATTACTAGAGAGCTAAACTGGAAAACGAACACCCCACAAAACAGGGATCATTGTTGAATGTCCAGTTGAACATAGAGCTTGAGCAAAGTACTTACAAACATTGCATAAGCCGACACAGAGGTTACAACTAGAGTTGGGGTAACGGACACCTTCCGTCACCATCTCAAAGGTTGGTTCGAACCCTGCGGAACACCTTCCGTCACCATCTCAAAGGTTGGTTCGAACTCTGTCAACATCTTCAGTCACCGTTACAAAGGTTGGTTCGAAACACCAACAGGTGGCTGATGACATCAGAAAAAGGTAGCCCAAGAGTCAAGTCCGTGGCTGAGAATTCCGCATCAAACGGAACTTGCTCACTAGACATCCTTCTCAAAGGAAGAAACAATCCACTCGAAAGGCCTACCGACCAAATGGTCAGCAACTCGATTTAATGAAAGTAGGAGCCATCCGCATGGCCCATATTCTACCTTCTAGACACCATAGTCCAGTATTCCTCCCACATGCAACTTGCATAAGGAAGAAACACTAGACTGGGGGGACTTGAAGGGGTATGGTCCCAGATCTCGCGTCAGTATGACCGCGAGTGACCATTACCCTTATAAAAAACCCCCACCAGCAATAACTTACCTGTGTCCGTGCAGGCACGCGCAAACACAGCGGTCCAATCTGTCCAGTGATGAGAAGACTTGCCTTAAGTACGAAAACAGATGTTACGCATAGCGATGCGGCCTGGCACCGCATCCTATGAACATTTTCGTCACAACAAGGGATCTGGACAACAGTAACAGTCACTAAGCGGAGATGCGGCATGGCACCGCATCCCGTATACATCCTGGATAGAACAACGAACGCGGGAACAACATAAGTGAACGCAAACAGCGATGCGGCCTGGCACCGCATCCTGCCTACAAGGCAAGTGGGTCTGACACTCAGTGCAAGTGGCACTGAGAACAGTCGCCTACTAGCCCACACGTATGCAACAGTCTGACACCACAGTAGGACGTGGCATCACCACCATAACTGATAGGTCTAACACACCTACAAAAGACTGTGCGATGTCAAACTAGCTACTCAACTACCCTCCTTCACTCCTCGGCTATAAATACCCATCCCAAACCAGGTTTGAGGTATCACTTCTCAACTCTCTCACTACTACTACTATCACACTTTGCTTCCCAAGCAAATTACTGATTCTCACGCCGGAGAGTGGTAACAAGGAGCACCCCCCACCCCATTCTCCTTGTTACGAGTCAAGGCTTGTTTCCTTGTGCAGGAAACCAACCAGCGGACGATCTAGCCAGCGATCCTCGGAAAGAAGGGATTAACCTTACTCGACGAGACCAGTGAGTTAACCCCACCAGGTTAACCATTGTTTCATCAGATCCCGAGACTACTACACACACTCTATGATGAATGATGGATGATAGTGGTGGATGTGGGTTGTGATGGTGGTGGCGGTGGTGGGTGGGTGAAGTGTGAGAGAGGTGGTTTGCCAAGGGATGCCTTTGAAGTGAACCAAGCACCTCTATTTATAGCCTGCAAAGAAGCTCGGACACAGCCCCGTGTCCATCCATCTTCTCTTTCTTCATTAAATGCAGTTTGTCTGCATTAGTTGACCATGCCCCCGTGTCTGCTGGGCACGGCCCCGTGTGCAGAAGCGTATCTGTACTATCAAGATTTGCTTGGATTTTGCGAATCTTAGCGTTGACCACGGCCCCGTGTCCACTGGGCACGCCCCCGTGTTGGGAAATAGAAGCTTCTACAACTTTGTCTTTTCTGCAGACACTTGGGCACGCCCCCGTGTTCAATGAGCACGGGGCGTGTTCAGCATTCTGATCTCTTGTTTTTGCTTGGGAAGATGCTGTTGAGGGGTCGGGCATGCCACGTTTATTCCTTTTCTTGTATTATTGTTAGATTTGGCTGCATTTTTGCTTCTTTTGTTCATTTAAGCTCTTTTAACCCTAAAAATACAAAAGGAAGACAAAAGCACACTTTTTCCAACATTAGTACTAAAAAAGGGTTAGTTTTATGCCACATTTGATGTAATTTATATGTTGCATTTTACACACATCAGTTCTCTGTATACAACATACCAAACTTCATTTATAAATAAGAAGTGATTCCGGAAATCACTTACCTTAAGTGTCCGTATTCGCATCCGTTTCCTCGCCTCCTTTTGACCTGTTAGCCTTCCATGCTTCCATCCATCTTGACATGATCCGTATACTTTCATGTCATCGCATTCACATTCTTGTTAGCACACATGATTATACATATTAACGATCATATCAAATTCATGTTTCACATTTGACTTTCATTAGTCAATTCTAACAAGCATAAGGCATATTTCCACAAGTCAATCTTTTCAAACTCATATAATTCGTCACGTCATCACATATAACACATATGGATATAACACGCATCATATGACTTTCTATAACATTACAATTGTGACAAAAAGTCTAACATTGCTACTTATGCACAGTTGACTTTCAGAAAGTCAACGATTTATCATATGAACTTTCGACTTAACCTCATACATCCATGTCATTATAGTAGACTATACTAATGACACTATATACATTTCATACTCACGATGCAATAAGCATACAACCACATGATCATCTAGTTATATGCACACACCAAACATATTCAGTTCCGTTCATTCTAGTAACATAATTCTACAACTAACACCATGACCTATGCTTAACAACCCAACATCATTCTAACTTCATCATGTTCTAATGATCTCATATGCTTCACATTTAGAGTACTTTTACTTATCAATATTGATTAAGCAATTATTCAAACATGTAGTAAACATCACACCACTCCAACATAGAGTACAATATTCTAATGCATACTTTTACCAAATAACATGGCCAACCAAATCCTACATGAATTCCATCTAAAAATAGATTTCTCATGTTTATTTATCATCAAATACATCATATCCCCATATTATACGATTTCATCCATTACTTGCATACCATTTCATCTATTAATCTCACCTAGGCATTTCATCAAACACTTGGTGTGCATACCACAATTTATGCATAATGTACAAGTGTTTCATGCTTTACTTCCTACTTCATGCTTTCATTTATCAATTAACACAAAAACATCAACAAATTCATATCACATTCAAT
Source organism: Helianthus tuberosus (assembly GCA_030545235.1). Lineage (NCBI taxonomy): Eukaryota > Viridiplantae > Streptophyta > Magnoliopsida > Asterales > Asteraceae > Helianthus > Helianthus tuberosus. The sequence goes on from JARYGA010030682.1 coordinate 9,931, forward strand.
CTACCTAATAAGAACGCATTACATACAACATAGCACAACAAGATTTGAACAAGGATTGGACATGGGTGACACACCCATGTCGCCATCTTCACCACTAGAACTGAGTTTCACCTCAAAACATCAAATTACTCCAAATCGTTCATAACCCAAGACCTATATGGTGATTCTAACACCTCCTCATACTTAATTTCATACTACTTCATGGTTTGATCATAACCCACTTCTTTAAAAATCACCAAATCAAAATTTATAACTTACCACATGTTCATTAGCATGAGATGGTAAGGATTCTTCATTCATGCATTGATTTAGCTTCAAATCCTTCTTAAATTTCTGGATTTCAGAATGTTTTGGAGAACCTTCTTCTTTGTTCTCCTTGGGTGTCGACACACACACATAAACACATACTAACCACTAAGTTTTCTATTTAATAGAAACTTTAACCTATTTTCCCACTTTTAGTCCTTCTTGTTTACTATTTGGTCACAATTGACATTAAGTTTTATTCCTTACTTGTTTGACTAACTATTTAACTAAGGTAAATAGCTTAGTTATTTTATTTCATACTAATACATAAGGAAACATACTAGTGGATTAAAATTCAAATTTTGGGGTGTTACATGATGGGAGTGTCGCGCTCCGGTCAAAGATAATATTTATAGGCCCTAATTACCCTTAACAAATAGTTAGTGGTAGCAAGGGGTCGAACCACGAAGAGTATGTGGGTTGCGAATAGATTCGATTGAATTAAAATGAATGTCACAATTTATGAAGCTTGCTAGAATATTTTTGTATTTTTGTTTGATTGAAAAGATGTGAATTAAACTAATGGAGTTGATTAAATTACTAATGATTAACAAATTGCAAGAAAGGTAATTGATTGTTTAAACAATAATGAGAAAAGGGGTTCACACCCGGTTTCGGTAATTGAAAACCTAGGTTCCTACAAGTTTTAGAATTGACCTAATTGGATAAGTGATTAACGGATTTAGTGTACCGTGACTTAGGTGCCAATAACTATCAACATTCCTAAGAATGGACAAGAATGCACTTTGTAATCAACACAAGTAAATCCTAACCAAGATAACGCATAAGTGCACAAATTCATTTCACAAAGTCATAACTTTATCATCGCTCGACAATTTGTAAATTCAATTCAAATACACGACAATTATCAAAGGTGTTCAAAATCAAAACACAATTTGTCACACAAGTCAAAACTAAACACAAATCGGAACTCTAGATAATACAACTACCTACACCGGGGTGAAACCAAGGTGATTAGCCGCTCATGGTTGAAGGAACTTGATCACCGGATGACGAAAGCTTGATCTTGATCATCTTAAAGTGTGAGGGTTAGGGTTTGGTGATTGGTAATTGGTAATGATGGAAGTGGTGATGGTTGGATGAACTAGGGTTTGTGAATTGGTGTTGATAGATGATTTGGATGATGATTCGGGTGATTCGGATGAAGCTTGGTGTTAGAGATGGATTGGAAGTGGAAGAGATAATGATTTTGGCTCCCAAGATGATATTCAAACTCAAACTCAAGTGTAACTTACGAGTTAATTGCCCAAGAACCAATGAAAATCGTTCTTAACACCAAAGAAACCAAATTTCGCGTTCAGGCAAACCAAGGCCGGTCGCCGACGCCAGGGGGCCCGTCGCCGACGGCCTCCCTATTCTGCGTTTCTGTCCGATGGCTTGATTCCCTGCTTACGCACATTCTGGCCGACGGGCTTAACCACGGGGCGTCGCCGACGACCCCCAGGGCGTCACCGACGACCTCTCTAGCTCCGATTCTCCAATTTTTCCCCTTTTGCACTCCCGGTTGACCCGTTTGATGTCCCGGTGGTCCGGTTTTCACTCCGGTGACCCGTAAAGCTCCCGAAAAGCTCCTTAAACTTCATTAAACCTGAAAAACACAAATCTAATTAAAAGTAGGCTATTCAAGATTAAAAGTCAAGTAAAAACCTAAACTTAAACATATACGACCACCGGTTTTCGACCACGTATCACATCCCCACACTTGTCTTTTGCTTGCCCTCAAGCAAATCTGTCTATCACTTTCACGTGGGTCGAACAAGAAATACACTCCCCATTCCCGAGACGAAGGTTAAGGTCAATTTTCATGCACAAGTTCAAACTCTTTACAATTTTCTACATATATAATGATTATCCAAGATTAATCCGCCCTTGAAACCGACAAATCATGCATATCCCTCACAATGTTCTCTCCACTCGGTTTAAAATTGGCTAATAGTTGATGCATTAGCACTTTTGAACTAATCACTCAAACCGATTAGAACATGCACCCGCATAGGCTTGCAACTCAATCATTCTCCACCATCGATCACGAATACTAATAACAAGTCATAAGGTCTTTGTAAGGGTTGTAACGGGGCTAGGCTAAGGGTAGGAAATAGGATATTTTAAAGTGGCTAAGGTGATGAAAATTCGATTTTTATTACAAAACAACTATTCTAAATAAAACTAAACTATACGTCAACTTCGAGGCAATAATGTTCGCCTTTTATTTCTCAAACTAAGAACATATATATATGTTCTTTTCTCAACAATTTCTATTTTTTTTGTAACATTTTCTGATTTTTCTCTTTTTTTATATATGCAAACAAACAATTCACAGCTATACAAACTTGTTTCCTATAATCAAATTTCCATCACACGGGTTTAAAAGAAAAAGTTTTTAAGGTTATGGGCTAAAGGGTGGTCAAACGAAAGGATTAGGCTCAAAATTGGCTACTAAGGGATAAATTTTTGGGTAAGGATATATAAATGGTGTAAAAAGAAAAAGGTTTACCTAATGCCTTAATCATTCTCGTGCTTGTATTCGGTCTATGGTCTCAAACGTATCAAAAGTTGCAAGTTCTAAAATACATGACTAATGGTCCACTCAAACAAAGAAACATACATATGTAATTCTATCATGTAAAAGTGGCTCAAAACCTCACGTATATAAAGGGTATGGTATGTGACATGCATAATATGCTAGTTTCTTAGGCGGATTATTCCCAAATAACCACCCGCTAAATACCCGGCATGCTATTAATTTGAACTTGACCATGACAAAAGACCACATGGGTTGTGCCATCCCTCGTTGACTTAGTTACTTGTGCTTTAAGATCGCTTTTTTAAACAAGACATTTTTGGAAAATTTTTGAAATTTTCCTCCCATCCCCACACTTGAGGTAAACATTGTCCTCAATGTGTAGTGTATAAATGAACGAGTCAAAATCGAAAACTTTTACTACTCCCCCATCCCCACACTTGAGGTAAACATTGTCCTCAATGTGTAAGAACTAGAGTTTTAAAACGCACAAGGGATGTGACACAGCTTACTCCCAAAAATTCCACCCCGGAAAATAAAATACAATTACAATCCACTTATTACTAATCTTAGAATCAAGGTAAAAAGGAAACGCATGCACCTGATTTTTCTCGCTAGATGCCCGTATCTTCTTCTTCTCTTCACAAAAACGGTCGTCCCTCGAACATGATGTACCTACAAATTTTAACCTTTGTGTAGAAGCATGCTTCTCACAACCATTGAAATTTGTTAGCTACTTAGTTCTACCATTTTTATGAAAGTGTTACCAAATCATGCGTTAATTTACCTTGATTTATGTGGAAAATTAATTTACAAAAACAACAGTCCTAACTCACTTTCGTAGGAATCACGGTTGCATTTAGCTTATGCAACAAGCCCTTTTAAACCCCCCAATAGCTTGGGAGGACGAGTAGGTCTCGAGAGGGTTATATAGGGAACACACCCACAACATTCATTTAACTACTAAAACGAAATAACAAAATTATACAACAACAACTAACCTACGGAGAAAAACTAAAACGAATTGTGAAATAAAATATACAACAACAATTGACTTACCACCTCATGGTGGTCGAATGGCGTGCTTGCCGCCTACGAACTCCTCGAAATCACCCACCGGTGATTCATACCATTTGTTGCCAAACGGTCCAAACTTCCTCACCTCCTCTTCCTTCTTCTTTTCTAGAGGTGACTTCTTCGCCTTCTTCTTCTTGACCGTCTTCTTCTTTGTTTCTCCAAACCTACCAACCATAGCACATACCTTTTTGTTTGGATTCATGTCCTTTTTAGGACACTTATACTCACCGAGCGGGTTAGTGAAATTTGGGAAAACATTTAAATTTAATTCCCGGTCCCCAAACTTCGTGCTTACCATTCCCGTTGCACAATTTATTATGGCATTAGCAGTTGCCAGGAATGGTCTACCCAGTATAACTATCGGTTGGGTGTCCTCAACACACCCAACATAGTCTACTACCAGAAAGTCAACTGGGTAGTAGCAATCATCCACCTTAACAATCACATCCTCCATCATCCCCCTTGGATGCGTAGGAGTCTGATCGGCCAATACCACGGGAGTATCAAATTTTTTTAATGGACCAAAATTGTATTGGTCATACAAACTCCCGGGTAAAATGCTCACACAAGCTCCAAGATCGAGGAGCGCCCTCTCGATTTTAAATGTTCCAATTAGAATCGGAATAAGAGGATCTCCTGGATCTTGAGCTTTTTGAGGAAGGGCACTCGATAAAACGGCACTAACATGAGATATCAAATCAACCGGTTAGGGTAATTTGTTGTGTTGTTTTTCGATGCTTAACTCCTTTAAGCATTCCACATAAGCCGGAACCTTTTTAATGTCATCGAGTAACGGTAAATTAATTTTTGCTTGTTTAAAATTTTCCCACCTCTCGTCCTTCGGTGGGTACCGTTCCTTAACTTTTGATGCATTAATCGGTTTAATTTGATTTAAACAATTTTCACAAAAAGAATTTTTATTCATTTTTTCAATTTTAATTTATGAAATCGTTTCTTGTTCATTTTTACTTTCCGACTCATCTCTTGTATTTCCCACTACACCATCAACACATTGTGGTGGTGGAATGCTTTCAACACTACTACAAACCTCATCATTTGAAAGAAGACTTACCGCGCTAATGTGCACATTCCTCACGTTGCCCGTGCTTGAACTTTGATGCTTAGGGTTCACTGTGGTGTCACTTGGGAGCTTTCCTATGCTCCCCCTTATTTGTGCCATTTCCTCCGCAAGTTGGCCCACTTGTTTTGCTAATACTTCATGCGTTTTGTCACGAATTTTGTTCTCCTTCTTGGACTCTTGCATCATTGAAAGCATTGCATCCATTTTGGCACTCAAATCACCACCACCTCCTTGATTATTCGTCGACCCATGACCATCTTGATTGTAACTTCTTTGGCGAGTTTGGTGCGAATACCCACCTTGATTTCCCGATTGAAAATTCGGGTTCATTTGGTTGGAGGCATTACCATACCTAAAGTTAGGATGGTTCCTCAACCCGGGGTGGTAAGTGTTGGAGTTCATATCATATTGCCTTCGGTCCTCATACACTTGATTCACCTCCACGGTGGCTTGACAATTCTCGGTCCGGTGACC
>JARYGA010030683.1:0-41010 GCA_030545235.1 Helianthus tuberosus
GAAACCCGCGGAGTACACCCGAGTTTTCTATTACAGTGCATTTACTCCAGAGAGTTTTCGGCTCTTGTGGAGGGTGCAACTACTCGCATATGGCAGTAGGCTGGAAATTTTGTAGCGGAGCGCCAAACCAAACTCTGATGCCAAGCGTGAGCCCGGTTAAGACGACATAGTCTTGGCCAGAGTAGGGTGGAGGGCCTGCAAAAGCAGGTGCGAATCTATCGCCTGTTGTAGAAATTCGCCGTTCAAAAAAAAACTAGTAGATTTTATGTTAAATAAGAAATTTAATAAAAAGATGAAAATAAAAAAATAAATAGATTTTATGTTAATTAAGAGATATAATAAAAAGATGAAAATAAAAAAATAGAGTAAATTGCTAAAATCGTCCCTGACGTTTGTTCACATTTGCTAAATCCATCCAAAAAAAGTTTGTTTTATTAAATTGCTAAAATCGTCCCTGAAGTTTGGATGGATTTAGCAACTTTTTTGAAACCTCAGTGGTTCATATGAGAAAAAATCTTTTTTTTTGGATGGATCTAGCAAATGTGAACAAACGTTAGGGACTATTTTAGCAATTTACTCTATACTTTATTTTCTCATAAATTTAATTTGTACCAACCCAATAATGACTGACGAGACTATGATTAACGTTCATAGTAACTTTTAGTGGGCTTGCATTCCTTATTGGGTCACATTAGATCTTAAAGTGTAAGAATGTATTGTCGTGGGTTATAATTGACCGTAATAGACACATGTATTGTCGTGCTACCTTTTTTTTTAATCAGCAACTCATCCTTTATTTTGCAGTTTCTATTATACCTACATTATTCCTACCATGTAATTTATCATAAAACAATATTATTTATACATCACCGAAACACTATATTTTTTGTTTTCCTTGAGTTATGCAACCTAGCTTTCAAAACGAGAGTTGCATCTAAGCTTTAACAATGCAACCTTTCTAACAAAAATTGCAATTTCAATAAAACTTGCAACCTTTTAGGAAAAAAAGTTGCAACTTTAAGTAAAATTCGCAACTTTTAAATAAAAAAGTTGCAATTATATTAAAATTTTGCAACTTGTTATGAAAAAGGTTGCATTAGATCCTCTAATGCAACCTTATTGGTCAACGAAGTTGCATTAGAGTCAAATGCAACATAATTTAAAAAGGTTGCATCTAAAAAGTTGCTTTAGCCTCATTTTCTAGTAGTGACGGCAAGGCACCGTAGGTTACGGCGCTGAGTGGGTTTACTTCCTTGTTTCTCCATCAACACTTGCTTTCTTCAATTCTTTGATTCCCCAACTTCTAGCATCCATTCGAACTCCATAAAACCCGCATTTCAAGCTCTTTAGTACCTGCAACAAGCACTCATCTAGTAGTTACCAAATTCAAGCAATTAACCGTAATAAGTATAGAATGTGCATTGTATTAAACCTTTCAAGGGTTGTCCTACGGACCACCCGTCACATCCCCACACTTACCCGTTGCTTGTCCCAAGCAACCCATTCAAAAAAAATTCAAAACCCAAGCGATCAAACATGCAAACCAAGCTAAATGTGCCGTCCTTTTACTAACTTCCAATCATACCACAAGACACACCCCTCACAAAAATCTCTCGGTAACAAGAATTATTAGCATAATGCTAAACCACTCAATGTGTGTGTGTGTGCGACAATAAGCTTGTATAAAAATCAAGTCTCCTCCTAACAAATATCTACCATGCTTATGAATCAAAGGAACTTACAGGTTGTAACGAGTCTAGGTGCAAAGGTAGGAACATGGTGGATTACATATGAAAGAGTTAATTGATTTGACCCGGTTTTTATTTCTACTACTACGAAGCAAACACCAAATATATACAAAACTTCTTTACATTCTCAACTACTATTGTAACTAAATACTTCTTTTTGTATTTTTCATATTTTTCTCCTTTTTTTTTGAATTCAAGCATAAAACATAAAAGCTCAACAATATATACACGAACATCAACACTACATACTAAATTTCCTAAACCGGGTCATCTCAAAAGGTAAAATTTATAGGAAGTAGGCTTGGGTCACAACCGAATGGTCTAAGGCTCAAACGTGGCCTTTCTAAGGACCAAACCCCCACCCCTCACAATACCAAGCTCATATATGTAAAGTATGAGGTCCAACCCACCAATCCCACATTCTCACACATCTAGACGAAGCTTCCTAAAAGTCCCTAATTAGTTTCAAAAGCATGCTAATTCTAGGATTTAACAAGAATTCATACACAAGTTCTATTAACACACGACACACACCGCCACTCAAACAAAGAAATATCAATAACAATCATATGTGGCCCAAATTCTCACCAAGAAAAGACTAGGAATAGGTGTCGGTGTGTCAAGCGGGACAAAATCAAGCTTTCAAACTTTGACAATTTTCGCTTGGATTTACAAAAAAAAAAAAAAATTCTCAAAAATTCCCCACATCCCCACACTTGGGATACATTGTCCCAATGTATGGTTTTGAGGGAAAGATCGCTTCTAATAAAAAATATTAGCTTTCGCTAATACTCTCAAATCCCAATTTTTTTTTCTTTTTTTCATATATAAACACACCACCACTAACACATCCCAACAAAAACACATCAACATCATAACACCACCCTACCTCCCAACCATAAACATAACATACGAGATAAACAAATATACAAAGGAGCAAGATACGACCTGGCTAGTAATACTTTGGCTGTGGAGGCCCGAAGATGGATGTCATCATGTCATTCCACTCTCCAAACCCAAAAGCTCCGCTACCACTGCTACTACCTTGATCACCACTTGGATTCGCCTGCTGATAACTCATAGTGTGTGGATCCACCCATTGAGAATGATGTAATGGTGGGGTGGGATATGACACACTACCGTCATGAGGCAGCAATGTAGTATAATCACAACTGGCGGATCTGCTTCAAGTGGTTGGCCCGAATGCCACTGATCATGCAAGTGTCTCTGGCGATCGTCTAGGTAGCGATTGTTCACTTCTTCTTCATGGGCATACATATGAGCACGGTTCCATTGCTCACTCCTATCATAACTCTGCTTCAAAGCCCTCTCCATACTCGCCCCCATAAAAGTTTGTTGATCGAAGAGCATTTGGTTCGGTTCAGTCCATTCGCCAAACGTGGGTGGTCGCCTTTGTTCAATAATCTGGCCTATATTTCCCGAATGAGCCCAATAGGGATCATAAGCCTGTTGTGCATAGTCGTACGCACTCCCTACATAACCAGTGCCCCTTATCTGAGTATCAACCACGAAAGTGTCTTCACGGTAGTCATCGTCACCACTCACTTCTTCATCGGTCGTTTCGGGCTCATCAGCCTCGCCCGGTCGTAACGGTCTCGCATCCGCTTTAATGACTCTCCATCTTCTCCCATCTGTCTTCAGCTTATGATACCTCTCCGATTCCTTATACTGCCAACCTGGCCCCAGATTCTTGAGGTCAAATGGTTTAAACCTCTTGTAAGAACCTTTTTCATCACCTTTAATTTCCCCATATTTCTTTAGCAACGCCGTAATCAACCGGCAATGAGGCACAATCTTTCTTTCTCCACTATTCCTGCTTAGCCAGATGTTGTTTAACACTAGAAATCGGAATGGTACCTTTGGAGAACCATGCATCATCATATACAAAAGCGGCACCTCTTGAAACCGGACCTCCATCTTGTCACCCCGCCGCGGGATGACATTGTATGTACACAGAACCAATAACAACTTTGCCTCCATTCTTAAGTTTCGTCGATACAATTTACCATGTGTCTTACCCGGAAGAAAAAGGTAATCCAACATGTTTTGCCATTGAGGATGCTTTTCAGGCTCGTGATAGAGATCTTTGAGACTCGGGTAGATGTATTCATTAGATGGTCCATCATCAAACTTCGCTATTCGACGCAGCGAATCATAGGACATCTCAATTTTAACCCCGTTACACCATCTGACAAGCTTCATCTGTTTTGGAGCCTTAAACGGGGGACATTCAAGTGAAGCCATCCACTCTTGAATTTGAGTATTATACATCTTCTTCACCTCGCCATCATAACACTTCAAAGCTGCCCCCCAACCCAATGCTTTAAACCTTGCCGTTATCCCAAACGGCCCGAAATCAACCTCCCGGATTTCCTTTTCACAGATAAATGCTTCAGCTCGTTGTTTCAATTTGTTCATTTGTTCGTGAAATAAATCCCCTCTCCATTCTGCGGGTTGGTTTAGCAATGAACCGGATGTCCAATCCGGTTTCGGACCCCTTGGAGGTGCATCCTCCTCCGAATCCGGGTCACCAACCCGTGTCAATCTCCTTCTCTTGGGTTGCTCCTCTTCCCCTTGAGGTACGTTAGACGAACTTGCAACCGCTTTACCTTTCGATTTCACCATACCTACACACATTCACAAACCAACCACACAACAATTCAAGTTAGTTAAACTCCAAAATCTTCCCCACACTTGCTTCATGTTATGGGTATAAATGTACAAAAACCGAAAATTCATCCTTTTAAACAAAAAATCGGCATGATGTCTCCATAAAGCAATTTTTTTCCAAAAGTTTTCACTAGACATCAAACACATTTACACCCAAACATTCAATGGCTCACAAAATCCTATCATATATCTCATACAAGCAAGTGTGTAAGCAAAAACTATAATGAAAACTTACAAACCTTAATGTACTTCAAAGAATGACAAGAAATTGCATACCTTAGTGTTGTAGAAGATGAGAATAACAAACTATCCAAGTTCGCACAAAAACCCACAAAAAATCCCCAAATTTTCGGCACCCCACTGCTTAAATCCGTCCCCAAAACAATGGAATCTTTGAAATACAAGTGTAAATCTGGATTCCTTGTGAAATTTCACCCAAAATGGACTCAAAAATCACTGGATTCGGACAAGATTTGAAGAAACTATGAAGCTTTGAAGGTGTGAAGAACTAGGGTTCTTGAGTGGAAGAATGGAGAAGAAGAATGTGTGGTTAGGGTGGTTTGATCGAGATATGTGGTTGGGGTAAAGTCAAGAGTTTTGTTTTTATTAAAAAAATAGTATTATTATTATTAAATTCCGGTTTTTTTATATATAAAAACCACCGACAGTCCACCCAAAGCATCACACTCGGCGCCGTAGCCTACGGCACAGTGCCGTCGGTTACGGTGGTAACTGGGCACAATTTCTCACCATAGATCAGAAGCTTGGTGCCGTAAGGTTCTAAAATGTTGATAAGCGTCGTAAGCTACGGCCCCCCACCGTAGCTTACGGCGAGTACTGGGCAATTGTGGGGCCAAAACCTCTTAATTGCAAAAAAAAAAAATTGTTTTTTTTTTGTTTTTAACTTAAAAAAATTGTTTAAGTTAAAAAAAAAAGTTTTAACTTAAAAAAAAAATTTCTTAATTTTTTTTTAACTTAAAAAAATTAATACCCTACCCCCCGTTAAAAACCTGTGTTGTCCTCAACACTATGTTCGGGAAATTCGTAAGAATTTCCCCACACTTGTTTCAAACACCAGTTCTAAACGGGACTTTATTCAAAACACGAAACTAAGCTAAAATATGTACAAAACACCAAACCTGGGCCTCTTTCAAGTTTCCTCATCATCCAATGGGTGTAGAATGTAACCCACTTTGTCAAGTTCGAGATTGTTGATGTCATTACCTTCCAAATACGGTTTGAGCCGGTGTCCGTTCACCGTTTGTTGCTTATTTGTTTGTTCATCTTCTATATCGACATCACCAAATCTTCCCACTCTCTGGATGATGTAAGGACCCATCCACTTGCTCTTGAGTTTGCCCGCAAACATTTTCAACCTCGAATTATACAACCACACCTTTTGACCCACTTCGAAGTTCTTTTTCCTTAACTTCGCATCGTGAACTTTCTTCAGTTTGTCTTTGTATGCGGAAGCACATTCGTAGGCTTCATCTCTAATCTCCTCAATCTCATTCAATTGCAATTTTCTTACCCGACCCGCTTCATCGTAATCTGCGTTAACAGTTTTGATGGCCCAATGCGCTCGATGTGCTAACTCTATTGGTAGATGGCACCCCTTCCCATACACCATTCGATAAGGGGTAGTACCAATTGGAGTTTTGTAGGCCGTCCGGTATGCCCACAACGCATCGTCAAGTTTACTTGACCAATCTTTTCGATCCGTTCTTACCGTCTTCATGAGAATCTCTTTAATTTGACGGTTGGACACTTCAACTTGTCCACTTGTTTGCGGATGGTACGGTGTCGCCACTCGATGGTTCACATTATATCTTTTAGCAATTTACCAAAATTGAAGTTCTTGAAATATGAACCGCCATCACTTATTATCACCCTTGGCACACCGAATCGAGCAAAAATGTTGGATTGCACAAACTTACACACCACGGAATGATCATTGGTCCTTGTCGCAATGGCTTCTATCCACTTCGTCACATAATCTACCGCAACCAATATGTACAAGAACCCATTCGAGTTAGGAAACGGACCCATAAAATCTATTCCCCAAACATCAAACACCTCCACCACCAAAATTGGTTGTAGAGGCATTTCATCCCGCTTCGATATGCTTCCAACTTTTTGACAATTGATACAATTCCGGGCGAACTCACAAGAATCTTTGAAAATTGTGGGCCAATAAAATCCACATGACAACACCCGGTAACCCGTCTTGTTCCCACTAAAATGCCCTCCACATGCCGACGAATGAGCATGGGTCAAAATATCTAATACTTCAGTTTCGGGAACACACCTCCTTATCACCTGATCGGGTCCGATTTTGAACAAATCCGGCTCATCCCAAATGTATTGTTTTACTTGACTTAGAAATTGTTGTCGTCTCTTCTTCATCCAATGATTCAGAATTGCACCCTTGGCCAAATAATTAACGTAATGGGCATACCAAACAATTGCTCATCGGGAAACCGTTCATTAATCTCATTCGGGTCATCAACACCTTCCAATGGAATCCAGGACAATTGATCCGCTACAACATTCTCACACCCCTTTTTGTCCCGAATCTTTAGATCGAACTCTTGCAACAAAAGCACCCAACGAATCAACCGGGGCTTTGCATCCTTCTTTTCCATTAAGTATCAAACCGCACTATGATCCGAATACACAATCACCTTGCTCCCCCAAATGTAAGCTCTAAACTTGTCCAAGGCATACACCACCGCTAATAATTCTTTCACGGTTGTGGTGTAATTCAGTTGCGCCTCGGACAAAGTTTTACTTGCGTAATAGATTACCACCGGCTTCTTATCAACCCTTTGACCCAAAACCGCTCCAATGGTCGTGTCGCTAGCATCACACATAATTTCGAACGGCTTCGACCAATCCGGTGGTTGCAAGATAGGAGCCTTCACCAACTGTTCCTTCAACACATGAAACGCTTGCAAACATTCGTCAGTAAAATCAAATGGAACATCTTTCAATAATAAATTACATAAAGGTTTTGTAATTACACTAAAACCTTTAATGAATCTTCTATAAAACCCAGCATGTCCCAAAAATGACCTCACCCCCTTAACATTCTTTGGTGGGGGTAGAGATGAAATTACCTGAATTTTTGCTTTATCTACCTCCATTCCCCGGTCCGATATCACGTGCCCCAACACAATACCCTCTTGAACCATAAAATGGCTCTTTTCCCAACTTAGCACCAAGTTTGTCTCAACGCACCTTTTTAAAACCTTTTCCAATTCGTCAAGACAAGAATTGAAACTTGGGCCAAATATGGAAAAATTATCCATAAACACTTCAAGAGATTCCCCGACCATGTCTGAAAATATACTCATCATACATCTTTGAAATGTGGCAGGGGCGTTACATAGTCCAAATGGCATTCGCCGAAAGGCAAATGTACCATACGGACATGTAAATGTGGTTTTGTGTTGGTCGTCCGGGTGAATAGCAATTTGGTTATAACCCGAGTACCCATCCAAAAAACAGTAATATTTTTTACCAGAAAGTTTTTCAATTATTTGGCCAATGAAGGGTAACGGGAAATGGTCTTTGGAAGTAGAGGCGTTTAATTTTCTATAATCGATGCAAACTCGCCACCCGGTGACTGGACGGGTAGCAATTTGCTCACCTTGTTCATCTTTAATTACCTGAATGCCCAACTTTTTAGGCACTACCTGAGTCGGACTTACCCACGCACTGTCCGAAATGGGATAAATGATCCCCGCATCCAACCACTTGATAACTTCTTTCTTGACCACTTCTCTCAAGTTCGGGTTCAACCTTCTTTGTGTTTCACGGGTTGGCTTCGCATCTTCACTTGTAATAATTTTATGCATTACAATGGAAGGACTAATACCCTTTAAGTCGGCTAACGTCCACCCAATTGCCGCCTTGTGAGCCTTCAACACCTGTATCAACTCCTCCTCTTGAGCTACCGCCAAATTAGAAGCAATGATTACCGGTAAGGTATCATTCTCCCCCAAAAATGCGTACTTTAAATGTTTTGGTAGCTCCTTCAATTCCACACTTGGTGGACATTCCAAAGACGGCTTTGTACCTGAATCAATTCCCACCGGTAAAGTATCCGTTTGATGGGTCCATGGCGGTCTTCCTTCTTTCACCGCGAGAGCCTCTTGCTTCTTCTCTTCCAATTCCAACTCACATGCATGTACCTGCAAAGACACATCACAAACACACGAGCCCAAAATCTCTTCCGCGAACTCCTTTGGGTCGTATCCATCTATGAAATCTGCTAGAAAACACTCATCACCATAAACGTTAATACCATTAGTAAAAACATTTAATCTCATCTTCTTATTACTGAATATCATGTCGACCGTACCATATCGACAATCAATAACGGCATGTGCGGTGTTCAAAAATGGCCGACCCAAAATAACATTTTGTTGTTGAATTGGGTCCGCGGATGAGTAATCTAGCACAAGAAAATCCACGGGATAATAAAACTCATCAACTTTAACTATCACATCCCGTACAATACCCCGAGGAAGTTTATGAGACAAATCGGCTAATACCACTGTTGTCTCAACCCGTTTCAATGGACCAAAATCGTATTGGTCATATAACCCCCCCGGTAAGATACTTACTCCGGCTCCAAGATCCAATAACGCCCTTGCAGTTTGAAAATTTTCTACTTGAATATTGATAAGAGGCGTTCCCGGATCTTGTAGCTTAGGAGGAAGATCTCCTTTCAAGACCGCACTTACCTGCTCCATCAAGTCAACCAATTTAGGCACTTTTTGTTGCCTCTTTTGGGTACACAATTCTTTTAAAAACTTGGCGTAAGCGGGCACCTGTTTGATTGCTTCGAGTAAAGGAAGATTAATTTTAACCTGTTTGAAAACCTCCCACATTTCTTCCTTTTGAGGACCCCGTTTTGAAATAAAATTTTTCTTACCCGGATCTAATAAAGCCGAGGGAAATGGTACTTGACTAGATCCCTCATCCTCATTTTTCTTTTCATTTTCTTTATTAATTTCGGGTTTTTCAAAATTGGCTTTTTTAGAAGAAATAATAGGTGTTTCATTTTCTTCCTCACTATCTTGACCCGTTATGTCTGCAACCACCCCCTCAACCAAATCCAGTGAAGGATTGGTTTGATACTCTTTCCCACTTCTCAAAACACTTACATGATGAATGTTGACATTGTTACCTCTATAAGTATTATGAGACGGGTTTACCTTAGTGTCGCTTGGTAATTGACCTTTGCTTTTCTTCAAGTCTGACACTTCAGTTGCGAGTTGACCCATTTGGGTGGTCAAAGTTTGAATTGCTTTGTCTCGGGCCTCGTCCTTTTGTATGCGAGCATCATCCATTTGGTTCCTCTTTTGCATCTCTGCTTGCATGCTTTTTAACATTTCCATCATCTCGTTTCCACCCAAAGACCCCCCTTGTTCTTGACCCGTTTGATATTGTTTTTGATATCCTTGATTGTTCCCACCTCTATATCCACTTTGGTTGTTATAAGGTTGGCGCGAACCAAAGTTACCTTGGCTACCTTGAAAGTTCGGATTAGCTTGATTTGAAGAGTTCCCATATCAGAAATTTGGGTGGTTCCTCAACCCGGGGTGGTAAGTGTTAGAATTCATGTTGTAGTTTCTACCACCCCCTCCTTGACCTTGCACCGCATGAACTTCTTCATATTGCCCTTCCACCACTCCTTGGCAATTTTCAGCCGGGTGACCTATTTCATTGCAAATAGCACAAACATCATAAATTTGATTAGAGGTTTGAACATTACCATCGTCAACCGCATGCACTTGTGTTCGGGTAACGGTCGGTCGTGCTCTCCTTGATGCTTGGGCTTTCCTCTTTGATGTAATTGCCATTTGTTCCAAGAACTCCCAATCGTCTTGCTCATAATTCGTACCAAAAGTGCCACCAGTAATAGACATTAAGTCTCGAGCATCTTCGGCACTCAACCCCTCGTGGAAAGCATTCATTAATTCCCAAAGTTCAATTCCATGGTGAGGACAATTCTTGATCATCATATTGAAACGCTCAAAGGCTTCATGAAACATTTCGCCTTGTTGTTGTTGAAAACTCCTCAACCCCTTCCTAGCATCGTTGGTCTTTTGAGCGGTGTAAAACTCATCTAGGAAAATTTGTTGCATTTCCGCCCAAGTGTAAATAGATGCTGAAGGCAAAGTGTAGAACCACTTCTTTGCCTTGTCCTCCAACGAAAATTGAAACAAGACTAACTTGACATCATCGGCCGAAAAACCTTGACTCCCAAGAGTATTGCAAATTGAGTCATAGGCCTCCAAATGGAAATAAGGCTCCTCCGTTGCTAGACCCTTATATTTCGGAAAACTTTGCAAGGAATTTGTTCTCACTTCAAAAGTCCTCCCTTGATCATTGTGAGGAATAACTACCGGTGAAGGATTTTGAGTGATTACCCGCCTAAAATGTGCTTCAATACCTCTTGCATGATCTCTAAGATGCCTTCTTGGCACACCCACCCGAACCCTTGGTCGAATAGGACCCATTGGTCTTTTCATTGGCCCTTGTGGTACATAGGGTTGAAATTGTTGTTGTGGCATCGGTGGGTGTTGAATCGGCCTTTGGAATTGTGGTTGTACATTTTGTGGACGAACTTGTTGCAATGGTATAGGGCGTTGCATTTGTGGCCCTTGTGGCCTTGGCCGAATATGTTGTGGTATAATTTGTTGTTGTTGAAACCCACCAACATTTGGCATTCTTTGAGTTTTCCCTTGCACATAAGTAAGTTCTCCTTGGTCCCCATCACCCATATATGCATATCCTTCTTCCTCATAACCCTCAAAATCTTCATATCCTTCTTCATATCCATCTCCCCCTATACCCGAAGATTGCCCAAATGGAAGAGTCGTATATTGAAAACCTGACTGGTTCGATGGTCTAAATGTAGACGTAGCATGAACAACAGTTGAACCTTGTGGTAATGTATAGGTTGAGGATGATTGACCTGAAACTGGGAAGAAATGAGTGAGTGGTGGAATTGTAGTAGAAGGATTGAAAGTGAGTGTAGGCTCTTCTTGAGTGGTAATGGGTTGGGTGGTGTTTGTTGGTGTTACATAATGAGGTGAAATAGGGTTGGTAGTGGTGTTTGGCATGGTAGTGTTTGGTGAAGGTTGAGTGGAGGATGGTATGAAAGGTGGAACGAGTTCACCCGTGGTGGGTGGTGGTGGTGGATCCATGTATCGAATTGGTGTGATTGGTGTAGTTGGTGTTGTTGGTGAACCACTGATTTTGTTCTCTCTTAGCAAAATTATGTTTCCTCTTAACGTTCGCTCAATCTCCGGATCAAATGCCAATGGTGAAAGCTTGTGAGAGCTCCTAGTACGCATGCACCTGTAAGTACCTGCACACTAACACACCCAGCGTAAACCAGAAAAATAACAAACTTAAAAAAAAGCACAAAAATAACACACGTTGCGCACTACTCCCCGGCAACGACGCCAAAATTTGACATGAGGTCGAAGTTTCAATCAAATTTAATCCAAATACAACTAATTAGCTAGCGGTAAGTGGGTATCGAACACAGGGAGTTTGTGGAAAATGTGTTATTTGAGAGTGTATCTAACTTGACTAAATTAATCTAATTGCAAATAAAATAAAATAAAATTCAAGAGTTGATTTGATTGGATTGGTTCTAAAACTAAAATTAACTAAGTAAATTGCAAGAGAAAAGTTTTGGTTGTAAACAAATTAGAGACAAATGACCATCCTAGATTTTCGATTTCAATTGACATTCATGTTATCATTCCATTAGAAAGAACTACATAGACATAGCTCATGTGTGACTACCTGCAGTGATGAAAGGGAACTAAGTACTCAGATTCCTAGAACGTGAGGTTGTTACCCGATGATCAATCAACCCTTACCCAAGCCTAACTATACCCATGATATCTCGATTGCCAACGGCACCAAGATCGTATGGGTTCTAATTAGTTCAATGAAAGAATCAACAAGTTACTAACAAGCAATTACACACCATAACAAACACACCATTAAGATAGAGATTGTTATTCTAGAAATTAGGAAAACAACATGAAATGTCTCAAACAAACCTTCAATCCAGGATGATCACAAAGTGTTTAGCCACTCATGGCTTGAAATAACATCATCCCAAAAGTATTATTGTTCATCAAGATCAAAGCAACAAAAACTAGTGATTAAGATAGTGTCCTTCCTTGCCAAAGTCTCCAAGATTGCTCCCAATTCGTGCACAAGCCAGTCGTAACCGAAATCCCATGATTAGACACCACAAATCCCATGAAAATGGCCATTAAATAAAGGAGTTACACAATTGGTAAGGTCGGCGCCGTAGCCTACGGCCCTCTGCCGTAGGTTATGGCGATGAGTACATCAGCGCATCATCATAAGGCGCCGTAACCTACGGCGCTCCATCGTAGGTTACGGCGATAAGTGATTCTTTACGGCTCCAAGACTCTGAGCTACGGCAGATTTTTTTTTAACACATATGGAGGCCGTAACCTACGGCAAGGCACCGTAGGTTACGGCGCTGAGTGGGTTTATTTCCTTGCTTCTCCATCAACACTTGCTTTCTTCAATTCTTTGATTCCCCAACTTCTAGCATCCATTCGAACTCCATAAAACCCGCATTTCAAGCTCTTTAGTACCTGCAACAAGCACTCATCTAGTAGTTACCAAATTCAAGCAATTAACCGTAATAAGTATAGAATGTGCATTGTATTAAACCTTTCAAGGGTTGTCCTACGGACCACCCGTCAAATGTCCTATTTCATTTCCAAATTCTTGCTTTTATATTTGAGCTCATTTTTTTTTCTCTTCGGGAGATTCAATGACATCATCAACATAAATTGTAATACTTGTAAACCTCATATTGTTCTTTTAATGAAAACAAATGGACCAACTTCACCATATGTATTTCTCGTTTCTGAGCTCACTAGTTAATCGATTATATCACATTCGATTCGACTATTTTAGTTCATACATATTTTGTCAACTTCATATAGTATGTTCTTGAGATTTTGATATTAATGCTTTTGGCATTATCAATCCATGAGGAATTCTTTCCATCTTATCCAAATATGCATGTGTGTTCATTCTTCAAGAGTTTTGCTACATAAGCTTTCTCATTTAACACATTGATTTCAGTATCATATGCAAAACTGACATGAACACTTGCTTTTATCTCCAAAATCCATATTGTACCATGCGTATACACTATTTATCGAGATATCACAATTACTGGGTACAAGTTTTCTATGTATGTTACTTGGTGCACGAGTAGATGTTTCAATTAACCTTTCAAGCACTCAATTGCTTTAGAAACTGATCAGGAGTTCCAGTTATATCCAACATGTAAAATAATCATAACCTATTCAAATTCGAATATGTATAAACGATCACATTGTTCTCGAGAACTTACTTTACATGACTTATATAATTTAACCCTTTGGGATGTTCATGTAAACTTTCAGTATCAAGTGATACATAACATTCATAAGACGCATATCAATTCTCTCTTTATATTACCAGACTAAAAAATATTAGAAAGTCAATGCATCCACCACTGGAGAATACGTCTACTCATAATCAATCACAGGTCTTTGCGAAATTCTTGTGCCACCATTTTTTCCTTATCTCACTCACTTTGATTTTCACATAATTCGCATAAAGACTCGTTTATATCCAACATATTTTACAACTTCAGTTGTGTGGATTGTTGGTCCAGAGACTTTCCATGTCATTAGAGAATTCAACTTTGTCTTAGTTGCGTCTTTCCATTTTGGCCAATCATTTCTATGTTTACGTTCATAGGCAGATCTCAAATCTTGATCCTCATCATTTAATCATTTCAAGCGCTACATTATATACAAAAGTATAACGACGTCGATTTTTATTTTGATTCCATACATATCTTAGACATGATACAACTTATCGAGATCTTTTTATTTTCAGGTACCTGAGGTTGTTCTTGAACCATCATGTCTACTGTCTCTTCAGGAGATCTTATTACTATAACCTCGAATTGACCATCTTAATTACTTGCTCCAATTTTCGAGGCTTTTTGTTATTGGAATCAACTAGTCTACCACACTTTACACGTGGAATAGACTCGTTACAAAATATGTGGTTGTCCTCTTGGGACAAATATGGCTGGGGCATAAGCAGTTGATTATGTGACTTACTTAGTCATTCTATTTAGGTCAGTGAACTTGTCTGGTAATTTGTTATTTAATATTGGTAAATGAATTATCATTTGAGCTTTTGGTTCACCGTTTATAGTCTGAGGATCAAGATGACATGATAATTCATTCCACTTTTAACTTTTCAACTGCGTGTTATATCCCCCTAATGTTGGGAACATTCATTCACTAAAGTGAAAACCAATGAGCCGTAAGAAAATCTCTCACCAATGTCTTTAAGTATTTAATCATAGACGATTATTTATACCCAACATATTCTCAAACTTTTTAGAAGTCCCATCTTTGTGCGGTGTGGTGGATGAGTTTCAATATATGTCGCACAACCAAAGATAATCTTTGATGAGACATCTTTGGTTCCTGACCAAAAACCAAATGTATGAGGAGAACTCTAACTTATTGGCTTGATGTGAATTAATGGTACTATATGTAAAATTACATGTACCTAAATGAACTTTTGCTCATCTCATTATCATTGGCTTTGTAATTAATAGTAGACGTTTAGTGGTCATCTCAACAATAACATTTATTGCAATGATCATTAATAACTTGGGAATCAAATTCATTATAACCAAGTAAATATACTAATCTGGATTAATATGCTTGCTATCACATTAGCTAAGCCACAATCACACAAACTTCATGTTGTGGATTTGATAACCATTTAGACGATGCATCGATTTAAAACACTAAATGGTATCATGTTTGGATATACGTATCCTTTCTTTATTCCAGAATATTTAGTGATTCACACCCTATCTTGGTTGGTAAATAATTAATTTCTTCTTGAGAGCAAAGATATCTTTAATTCATGAAGAATCTTCGAGTTCTTCATTGTGTTTCACATCATCATTGACTCGGCGTGGTCTAACCGGTCATGCCAATCAAATATCATGATCCATAAGCTTCTAGTTTATAATCGTAGTTGTATTACTTGCACATATGTAATACAAAAGTAAGACTCGAGAGAGAATATTTGAAAATGTCATGTTATATCACTATCATTATTCCCACATATTATTCGCATATTATCACTCTCTTACATTGCCACTTCTAGTGGTCGATCTCATTATGCCTATCATTACAATATTAATAGTCTGTCTTACACGAATAATGTAATCTGTTAAAACATTTAGTCATCAAGATGTGTTTTCTAACAAAAGGAATTTTGAGATACTATTTACTTATTGTAACATCTCACTTTATTTTTTATTAGGTTAGAGAGTTGTGTATTACATGGTTTATGATGTGTTCAAAATGTAACATATAAATTTCATCAAATGAGGCATAAAACTAACCCTTTTTTAGTACTAATGTTGGAAAAAGTGTGCTTTTGTCTTCCTTTTGTATTTTCAGGATTAAATGAGCTCAAATTAACAAAAGAAGCAAAAAGACATCAAAATCTAACATAAATACAAGAAAAGGAACAAGACGTGGCATGCCCGACCCCACAACAGCATCTTCCCAAGCAAAACAAGAGATCAGAAGCCTGAACACGCCCCGTGCTCAGCCAGCACGGGGGCGTGCCCAAGTGTTAGCAGAAAAGACAAAGTGGTAGAAGCTTCTATTGCCCACCACGGGGCCGTGCTCAGCGGACACAGGGCCGTAGTCAACTATAAGATTCGCACAATCCAGGAAAATCTTCATAGTACAAAGATTCTTCTGCACACGGGGTCGTGCTCAGTGGACACGGGGGCGTGGTCAACTAATAAGACAAAGCTGCATTTAATGAAGAAAGAGAGGATGTGGACACGGGGCCGTGCCCGAGCTTCTGTTCAGCCTATAAATAGAAGTTCTTGGCTTAAGCTCAAACCATCCCTTGGCACACCACCTCTCTCACACTTCACACTTCACCCACCACCCACCACCACCATAACACCATCATCCATTGTCCATCGTAGAGTGTGTGAGTCGTCTCGGGATCCAAGATTGATCGTAAGAGTTCTTGACAATCAAGGCCATGTTTGCCTAAGTCTCTTACATCACTTGGTGAAGACAAAGTGTCTAGTGTAATACTTTTTATTTCTAAGCTTTTGCACTTTTTATTTGGTTTTGTATTAATGACTTTAATAACTAGTTGCTTATGTTGAAGGTGATCTTTCCTTATCGTTTGTCCGTGGTGTCTTGGCATTATTTTACTGTCTATATAAAATAAAAGATTTTCACCATTCATATCTCCACGGTCTATATGGAGGTATGTTGGCTACCTGGTCGGGGGTTAAGGGAACGATTTGGTAAAGGTCTTGCCATTGTTCAGCGTTTAGAGGTCCTGCAATGGACCTGGGTCAAATTTAGTAGGACCTCCTTCAATACTTCACGGTATTGGATGGCGAGGGTCCAAACTCTTTGATCCCCTCATAAGTTAACTACTATTAATACTATAACCCGGCTATTTAGGACTGTATCCCTGCTGACTCAGACTACTTAGTCGAGGGTAACGTCACCTCCAAAAGAGGGGCCTACCATAATTTGCATTAATAACTTAATTAATTATCTTCCAATAATCCACCCTTTTAGGATTGTATCCTTGCTGACTCAAACTACTAGGGTGAGGGTAACGTCACCTTCAAAAGAGGGGCCTACTACAATAACTAAGATAATCTCTTAATTATGTGCAAAAGTGCGGAAATAATCAAAGGTTACACTAGATACGAGTTGGAATCAAGTGATTCATCTTGTCTATCTGTTTTTCTTTTTATTTTATTTTTCAGCATTTAGTTAGTTTTTATTTTTCTTAGTTAAAAACATTTTTCTAAACTTTTTATTTTGATTAGACGTTGAAGATAAACCGGTACTAAAAGCTCTTGTGTCCTTGGACGACCTCGGTATCTTGCCAACACTATACTACGCTCATGATGGGTGCACTTGCCCATATGTGTGTTTAGTGTTAGTAAAATATCGTGTTTTATAAATTTAAAACTTGGCTAAAATAAGTGTTAAAGGGGCTTAAAATATACACCTAATATATATAACACTTCACACGCATCAAGTTTTTGGCGCCGCTGCCGGGGACACAAGGATTTTAAGAAAGTTGGGAATCAACGGCCTAATCGTTTTTCTTATTTTTAGATTTTTCTTAATTTTCAGCTTCTGCAGAATTCAGCACGGGCCGTGCCCGCTGAACACGCCTCGTGCCCAATCATTGGAACTGGCAATCCTGTTTTAAGTCAGACAGTAAGCTGAACACGGGGCCGTGCCCACTAAACACGCCCCCGTGCCCAAGTTCCAGTTACTGAAAACAGAACCGTAAGATCCCGACGGTTGGTAAATTCTGACACAAACATGAGTGATACTGATACTTTTTACTTTCGGCACTCTTATGGTACTATGTGGTGTCAATTATGTGGCGGTAACCATAAGGAATTAAAATGCTTTTTTCTAAATTATAAACCCCACTATATGGACCCATCATTTCCTAGTATCCTTAAGAGAGGCGAAAGTAAAAATAATCTCTATCGCTCCCTCGAATGCGCCCAACCGGATATTCTAGGAGAAATGCTTCTCGATGAATTATTTCAACTAGAAGATCTAATTTTTAATTGGTTAGAAGAACTTAGGGGAGACCTCAAAAATATTCTCCAAGACGATAACCAAGAAGAAAGGTTGGAAACGCATTCAAACAACTTCATTGTTTCCAAAGATACTTCTAACTCTAGTGAGGACTTGAGCGATAGTCGTCCCTGTGTCGATTAGGGATGGCAATGGGTCGGGTTCGGGTCGGGTATTGGTAATCCCATACCCATACCTTGTTGTAAAATCGTGTCCCATACCCGGCCCAATACCCGTCGGGTATTTGTCGGGTAATTACCCGTCGAGTATCGGGTATACCCATTAGTTTGTTAAAAGACATACGTTGGAATTTCCAAATACATTTCTTTCCTATTATAATTATTATATAATTTTATTTATACAACAACTATTATAAACAAAAAATGTACATTACATACATATAAGTTATATCATAAATTAATAATAACATTATAATATTTATACACTTACATGTATATACTTCACAATATATAAAATATAAATACTATTATCAAATACATATACAAAAAGAAAATTTATTTTTTCACATTATGAACATACTATAATATATCACTAATAGACAAAGGTTAATGAAAAATAAAAATATAGATTAAAAAATTCGGGTATATAATTGGGTATATAGTTCGGGTAAACGGGTATGTGATTTCGGGTAATCGGGTCGGGTATCACCTAATCCCATACCCGACCCATACCCACGAAAATTTTTAAAACTAATCCCATACCCGGTCCAATACCCGTCGGGTATCGGGTATACCCGTCCCATTTGTGTCGGGTTTCGGGTATACCCGTCGGGCTCGAGTATTTTTGCCATCCCTAGTGTCGATTGTGCCGTGAAGGACTCCCCATCGACTTCATTCGATGCATACATAGACCTGAGCGATTCGACATACACCTTCTTTAACGAGAGCCCGGAAAAGGGTTGGACTTGTCCACCTACATATAGCATAGGAATCACCCTCACCGACAACCTCTTGTGTTCTCGTCTTAACCTAGATCAATTAAGGTATCTTAGGCACTTTGGGGTTCTTCCATCCAGTAAGGAACTGATGTAGCGCGTGATACGGAAATGAAGATCAAACACGTTGATTCTAAGAATACCCGTGTGTTCTTCCCCAACCCCCAAATTGCAACCCAAAGGCCACGGAATTTGAAGTGAAAATTTCAATAATTTCAAAAATCAATTCTGATCATTCATATTACTAGAGGGACATATAAATAGAAACCGAAATTCGAAATGGGCCTAAAAAAGATAACGGGCCAAACACACGGCCTAAAAGAAAATGCCCAAAATAGTCCAAAAATCATAAAAATGCAAATAAGTAATAGAAATAAGCGTTTTTTCAGTCGGACGATGACCCAAACTGCCATAGCCCGTTTGCAGCAAGATGGAGCTCGTTCACACGGTCGTTTCGCCTGGTCACACGCCTAAAACGGACCCTTGTAGCCCAAGTTAGAGCCATTTTAGTGAAGCCCCTTTTGTTACGCGGTCTTGGGCCTCCAAATACAAAATAGCCCGTTCCTCCACACTTGGGCCTGCATCATTCCCCCCTGGATAGACAAAATTCACCCTCGAATTACCAACAGGTTCATCATCAGAAGAATCTCCATAATAAGGCAACAGATGCTTCACGTTAAACACATCAGAACAACGAATGTGACTAGGCAGCTGTAGACGATATGCATTCGGATTGATCTTCTCCACGATTTCAATTGGGCCAATCTTCTTTGCTGATAACTTGTTGTATTCCCCAACTGTAAAACGATCTTTAGTCAAAACAGCCCAAACAAAATCACCTTCCTCGAACTCAACATGCCTACGCTTCTGATCAGCAGCTTGCTTATACTTCAGATTAGCTCGGGTCAAATGATCATACACAGCATTATGAACTTCATGTAAACCCTCCACAAAATCCTGAACTTTCTTTGGAACAGATCCAGAAACAGGAAGAGACATCAAATCAAGTGGTCCTCGAGGCTGGGATGAATAAACTACCTGAAATGGGCTATATCCAGTGCTCCGATTAACAGCATGATTATGAGCAAACTTAGCTTGACACAATTTTTGATCCCATGCCTTCACATGATCACCAACCAAACACCTCAGCAAATTCCCAAGTGACCGATTAACAACTTCAGTTTGCCCATCAGTTTGTGGGTGATAAGCACTACTGAAGTTGAGTTGAGTATTCACCATCTTCCACAAGGTACGCCAAAAATGACTCAGAAATCGGGTATCCCGATCAGACACAATTGAAGAAGGTAGCCCATGCAAACGGTACACATCACGAAAAAATAGTTGGGCTACATTAACAGCATCAGTCGTCTTCTTGCAGGGAATAAAATGTACCATCTTAGAAAACCGATCCACCACAACAAATATGGAATCATTACCTCTCTGAGTTCGAGGTAACCCCAACACGAAATCCATACTAATATCAACCCATGGCTGTGAGGGAATTGGCAAAGGCATATAGAGACCCGCATTGGTAGCCGTGCCCTTGGAAACCTGACAAATACGGCACCTCTTCACATAACGATCCACCTCTTTTCTCATAGTTGGCCAATAATAAGAAGCTTGAACCAATTGTAAAGTACGATCACGACCAACATGCCCTTCACCATGTAACTCCTTAATAATCTTTAAGCGAAGACTAGAATCAGGAATACATAGCTGATTTCCCCTGAACAAGAAACCATCATGCAAAAGAAAATCTGACTTTTTCCCAGTTTCCACATCCTGCAAAATAACTGAGAAATAAGGGTCAATGGCTAACTGCTCACGAATGACCTCCAGACCCGGCACATCAACCCTCATAGATACAAGCAGATTACTCCTCCTGCTTAAGGCATCAGCAACCCTATTTGAAACACCAGTCTTGTGCTTGACCACAAAAGTAAACTTCTCAAGAAAGGCCAACCATCGCCCATGCTTATGAGATACCTTGTCTTGAGTACGAATGTGCCTTAGGGAATCATGATCAGTGAATAAAACAAACTCCTTTTGAAACAAGTAATGACGCCAATGCTTTACAGCTTGGACCACTGCATAAACCTCTAGGTCATAAGTACTGTACCTCAACTTAGGCCCAGTGAGCTTCTCACTAAAATAAGCAACAGGTCGACCGCCTTGACTAAGAACCCCACCAATTCCAACCTTTGAGGCATCAGTATGAACTTCAAAAACTTGAGAAAAATTAGGCAATACCAGAATTGGTGCTGTAGTGAGCTTCTCTTTCACAACTTGAAAAGCCAACTCTGCCTCATCTGTCCATACAAACGTCTTCCCCTTCATACAATCTGTCACTGGAGCCATAATAGAACTGAAGTGTGGAATAAACCGTCTGTAAAAAGAAGCAAGCCCATGGAAACTACGAACTTCAGTAATGGTAGTAGGAGTTGGCCAATTTTGAACAGCCGCCACTTTGGATTCATCAACCTGTATCCCATCACCAGAAATAACATACCCCAGAAATAACACTTTAGGGGTCATGAACACACACTTCTTGGTGGCTGCATAAAAACGGTCCCTACGAAGTAAGGCCAAAACTTGCCTCACATGCACAACATGGTCGCTGAAAGAAGCACTAAAAATGAGAATGTCATCAAAATACACAACCACAAACTTCCCAATAAAAGGCCTAAGCAATTGATTCATCACACGCATAAAAGTACTAGGAGCGTTTGATAAACCAAATGGCATCACCAACCACTCATACAACCCTTCACGAGTCTTGAAGGCAGTCTTCCACTCGTCACCCTGTCTAAGACGAATCTGGTAATAACCACTCTTCAAATCTAACTTCGTAAAAATAGTAGCACCACTAAGTTGATCAAGCAAATCATCAAGTCGAGGAATAGGAAACCTGTACCTCACAGTAATCTTGTTGATTGCTCGACTGTCAACACACATACGCCAAGTGCCATCTTTTTTTGGAGTCAATAAAGCAGGAACAGCACAAGGGCTCATACTTTCACGAACATGCCCCTTAGAAATCAATTCCTCAACCTGCCTTCGCAACTCTTCATGCTCACCAGGGCTCATCCTGTAATGTGGTCTATTGGGTAACTGTGACCCAGGCTCCAAATCAATATGATGTTGGATGTCACGCAAAGGTGGCAATCCATCGGGCAATTCAACAGGAAACACATCAGAAAATTCCTCAAGCAAAGGAACCATAGCATCAGGAATTTCGACTTCCTCGGGCTCTGCCTTCCCTATCAAAACAAAAACACTGTCTGTGTCCTCCAATTCATCTTGAAACTGACTGATGGTCAACAAATTACCCGACTGTTTTGTGGCTAACTGTTTAGGCTTGCTAGGGACAAGAGTGATCTTCACACCACCAAACATAAAGCTATAAGTATTGGACCGCCCGTGATGCTCTATATTACGTTCATATTCCCAAGGTCTACCCAACAATAAGTGACACGCGTCCATAGGGACCACATCACACACAACATCATCTTTGTACGTTGACCCAATAGAAATAGAAACAAGTGCCCTTTTAGATACCGTCACTTCACCTCCCTTTTTAAGCCATTGAAGCTTGTACGGTTTCGGGTGACTCTCTGTCTTCAAGGCCAACTTTTGAACTGCCTCTTCAGAAATCAGATTGTCACAACTCCCCGAATCAATGACAAACGTGCAAACCTTTCCCAAAATGGTACATGTTGAGTGGAAGATGTTATGCTTCAGCCAATCATCCCCATCTGCCTTTGGTGTATAGCAAGAACGTCTAACCACCAAGTTCACCCCAACATCACCGGTCACAACCTCCTCTTCATATTCATTTTCTTCATCGTACACTGGGTTATCTTCATATTCTTCATACTGTTCATCCTCAGACTCAGCAAACAAGTGTCGTTTACCAGCCTTCTTGCACTCAGCTTGACGATGGCCCGTCTCACCACAACTGAAACATCTCGGACCACTACTACTAGCCCCCTTAGAAGAAGACCCAGTATTGTTAACCCCTGGTTTTTGCTGACTTGGCCCACCACGAGGTGCCCCACTGGCCGACCCAACGTTTCCCCCAGCAGGAGTAAATGAACCGCCCACCCGACGGTTTTGCTTCTCAAAGGCCAACGCCCGTTGGTGTGCCTCTGGAATGGTTAACGGATCAAAAAGATTAACGGACTCCATGATTTGAACCCTTAGACCCCCAATATACCGAGAAACAAGTTGTTCCTCCGGTTCTTGAATATCATTCCTCGCAATCAATTGATAAAACTCCGTTGTATAATCATCAACAGATTTCGCCCCCTGTTTTAAATTCTGCAGACGTTGGTACATCAACCTTTGAAAATTATGAGGCAAAAAGTTGGACCGCAAGCACTTCCTCATCTTGGCCCATGTCACGATCCTTGACTTTCCGAGCCTGTTTCGTGTTAACTTCAATTGCTGCCACCACGCAGAGGCCCTACCACGCAACCTGGTAGCGATCAAGGCCACCCGCTTATTTTCAGGCACCTCCTTGTACTCAAACACCTCCTCCACGGTAGCCAACCAATCGATGAACCCCTCTGGATTCAAATTAGACCCATCAAATTCTGGAATATCAACTCTTATCCCAGAATCCCAACGCCTGTTACCCCCTCCACGTTCACCCCTTGGTCGCCCTTCCTGTTCGTCTTCGGAAGCCGAACCATCACCAAATGGGTTACTAAAATCAGAACCATACCCGTCCTTGGGTCCCTGCCTCCTACGATTGATCAAATCGGCCATCCGATCAGTCAACTGATTGACCACTTGATCCAACCGTTCATCCATCCTCGCCATAAGTCGCTGCTCCAACTCTCGTTCATACACTTCATCAAGAGGCCTGTTGTTGTTTCTCCTCGGAGGCATTTTGAGCCAGGAATTCGGCTCTGATACCAACTGATGTAGCGCGTGATACGGAAACGAAGATCAAACACGTTGATTCTAAGAATACCCGTGTGTTCTTCCCCAACCCCCAAATTGCAACCCAAAGGCCACGGAATTTGAAGTGAAAATTTCAATAATTTCAAAAATCAATTCTGATCATTCATATTACTAGAGGGACATATAAATAGAAACCGAAATTCGAAATGGGCCTAAAAAAGATAACGGGCCAAACACACGGCCTAAAAGAAAATGCCCAAAATAGTCCAAAAATCATAAAAATGCAAATAAGTAATAGAAATAAGCGTTTTTTCAGTCGGACGATGACCCAAACCGCCATAGGCCGTTTGCAACAAGATGGAGCTCGTTCACACGGTCGTTTCGCCTGGTCACACGCCTAAAACGGACCCCTGTAGCCCAAGTTAGAGCCATTTTAGTGAAGCCCCTTTTGTTACGCGGTCTTGGGCCTCCAAATACAAAATAGCCCGTTCCTCCACACTTGGGCCTGCATCAGGAACCACCCGATCCGGAAAAATTCATTGAAATTTGAAGAAATCCTTAAGACAGCTTCTAGACACGGGGCCGTGTCCAGGTCAGCACGCCCCCGTGTCCACCCAAAAGATTCCCTTCTGATTTTGTCAGAATGCGGACAAAAATGTGTCAGGATTCCATTTGCACACGGGGCCGTGCGCAACGTACTGTCGTTTTCTATAAATGCAGCCAAGAATCCTACACATTTGAACCATTACAGGGACAGAGATTTGAGGAATATTCTCACATACCATCCTAGGTATTTTCTAAAAGAAGTTTCTCAACTATCTTCTTGTCTTTTCCTCTTTTATCCACTTTCATCTTCTTCAATTTTCTTCATACTTCCATTAAAGCTTGAACCTTCTATAGTTTCAAGCCTTATTGAGGTGTTTGTTAGATTTTTGTTCATGGAATCTTGATAAAAATAAGTTCTATAACAATGTTTTAAGTTGTTTAAGTTCAAAAATGCTTCAAAAATAATAAAAACAATTTGAAACCCCAAGATTCCTTGTCCATAAATCATGCAGATACCTGAACACGGGGCCGTGTTCAGTGAACACGGGGCCGTGTCCGAAGTACTGGACCCATAAAATTGAACTCTTTTCGGCATGTTTTCTAAGAATGGCAAGCAGAACAAGCGGAAACTCTTCATCGCATTCCAGGAACAACCGGCAGGGGAGAAGATCATCTACGGTTGAGGATTCTCTTGTAAACTATGTTTACGCCTTAAGAGAAGCCCTTGATGAAGTAACAAGTGTGGAAGAGGCTTTGGTCGACCGCATTAATCATTTGACGGTGGGACTAGAAGGATGTCTCCGGGAGGTCAACCTTTTGCACCAAAGGTTGAACATTCTCGCCTCTCCTCTTTTGGTACCGATTATCACCCAAAGGGCATGGAATGTGGTGCCGGAAGTCATCATTCCGGCCGAATGGTACGCCCTACATCCGGAACCTCCTCGAGACATACTGCAAGGGGTTCCGGTTGGTGTCGTTCCTCCTCCTCAAGATGTCGAGGAACATGACGCCGCCTCCCTTCTCCCGAGGGAGATAGAAGAGTGGCTCTAGCAACATCTAAGGAACACCGTTCGGCTTGGAGCTCTACAAGGCTTTTAAACCGGAAATCTATTTCCGGACTTTTGGTTCTTATTGTAGAAGTAGAACTCCTTAGGAAGACTTTACGGATCACTTGACCTATTTAATATTAGGACTTTTAACTTTTATTTTCTGCTTTATCTTTCATTTTTAGGACTATTATGTAATTCTCTCTATGATTAATAAATGATGGTTTTAGTTAATTTGGTGTTTTGGATGGTGTTGAAATGAATAAAACACACTTGAGATGGCAAAGGATGCAAGAGAAACTTGAACCAGCACTCTATGCAGGAAAACAGAACCGTCCGACAAATTTCTTCGTTTACAGTAAGTTCGGCACGGGCCGTGTCCACCCAACACGGCCCCGTGCTGCACAGTCTGCAGAAAAGACCCAGTTCAGGTAACTGGACACGGGTCGTGTTCACTCAACACGCCCCCGTGTCCAGACTTCTGTTTCTCTTATTTTAATTTTGTTACTGGCACTTGAACACGGGGCCGTGTTCAGCGCCCAGTAACACAAAATTTTTGCTTTTTACACATTCAATCAACCTAAAAACTTATTTTTGGGACACATTGAGGACAATGTGTAATTTAAGTGTGGGGGGGGGGGATGCTAAAACCTTGAATCTTGCAAGTCCTAAATACAAGCCTTACACAAAACTCTATTGGAATTGCTAATCACTCCAAATTTTTTCAAAAATTTTCATTTTTTTTTTACTTGTCTAGGTTTAACTCGGGAAATTCAAGTTCTCAAAAAGGTTATATTTTTACAAATTTACAACCGATAGCGTCGTGATAAAAAGAACCAACATAAGAAAATTATGAAAAGGCATGGCAAGCTTAGTTAAAATTTAATTATATACACTTGATCACATAAAAACCCATTCCCACAAAAGTGAGTTTTGAGCCTTTATTGAGCAAACACTTACATATCATTTTACTAAATGCTCATCTTCGTTTCTTGTGTGAATAGCCGCTTGGTTCTTACGACTCTAGAACTTGCCATGACGATACATTCCCGGTCCTTACCAACTTAAACCCGAGTAAGTAAATGATGGAGGCATTAGGACTAACCCTTTTTATTTCTACACCATTATTTTTCTTTTTTTTTTTTACCACCTACCCAAAATCCCCCTAATTAGCCCCTTTGAGCCTAAACCTTTTCATTTCATAACCCAAACCAAACACCCTTTTTACCCACCAAAACCTTTTTCATTTTTTAACCCTTTGTTTTAGTAACAAGTTCGGTTCTTCATATGACTTTTCAAAAAAAAAAAAACAATTGTGTTGATGATGAAGCAAAAGAAAATAAACAAACAAGTTCATCAAAAATAACTTTGTTTGGATAAATAGCTTCATCAAAATAAAAGTTACAAAAATAGAAAGTCATACGAAAACCGACACTTGTTACGCTTTTCGCCATTTTTCTACTAACCACCAACCCAACCACCTACCTTTAACCCAAGCCTAACCCTTAACCCACAAAGTCCTCTTGATATTTACAAAGGTATATAAGTTAAAAAGGAGGAGGATTGATTGCTTGGCAAGCCTATGGTAGGAGTAAGTTCCATGCCGCTCTCGAGTGATCCACAAAAATACATTTCCGGGCGAGTGTTGAGTGATCCCCGTGAGGTATGTGAACTTGTATATAAATAGAATTTTACAAAGGCATGTTATGCCCTAATAAGTAATTTATCTTATGAAAAGTTTTAAATAAATCATGACGAATAGGATTGTAAATAAATAAAAATAAAACTTAATAAAGAATCTTGGAAATCCCGACACTCTATGACAAGCCCAAAACCTTCTTTTCTACCCATTCCATTTAGGAGTGTAAATAGCCACATATTAAAGAGTTTTGCTTGAGGACAAACAAAAATTCAAGTGTGGGGGTATTTGATGTGTTCAAAATGTAACATATAAATTTCATCAAATGAGGCATAAAACTAACCCTTTTTAGTACTAATGTTGGAAAAAGTATGCTTTTGTCTTCCTTTTGTATTTTCAGGATTAAATGAGCTCAAATTAACAAAAGAAGCAAAAAGACATCAAAATCTAACATAAATACAAGAAAAGGAACAAGACGTGGCATGCCCGACCCCACAACAGCATCTTCCCAAGCAAAACAAGAGATCAGAAGCCTGAACACGCCCCGTGCTCAGCCAGCACGGGGGCGTGCCCAAGTGTTAGCAGAAAAGACAAAGTGGTAGAAGCTTCTATTGCCCACCACGGGGCCGTGCTCAGCGGACACGGGGCCGTGGTCAACTATAAGATTCGCACAATCCAGGCAAATCTTCATAGTACAAAGATTCTTCTGCACACGGGGTCGTGCTCAGCGGACACGGGGGCGTGGTCAACTAATAAGACAAAGCTGCATTTAATGAAGAAAGAGAGGATGTGGACACGGGGCCGTGCCCACTGGACACGGGGCCGTGCCCGAGCTTCTGTTCAGCCTATAAATAGAAGTGCTTGGCTTAAGCTCAAACCATCCCTTGGCACACCACCTCTCTCACACTTCACCCACCACCCACCACCACCATAACACCATCATCCGCCACCATCATCCATTGTCCATCGTAGAGTGTGTGAGTCGTCTCGGGATCCAAGATTGATCGTAAGAGTTCTTGACAATCAAGGCCATGTTTGCCTAAGTCTCTTACATCACTTGGTGAAGACAAAGTGTCTAGTGTAATACTTTTTATTTCTAATCTTTTGCACTTTTTATTTGGTTTTGTATTAATGACTTTAATAACTAGTTGCTTATGTTGAAGGTGATCTTTCCTTATCGTTTGTCCGTGGTGTCTTGGCATTATTTTACTGTCTATATAAAATAAAAGATTTTCACCATTCATATCTCCACGGTCTATATGGAGGTATGTTGGCTACCTGGTCGGGGGTTAAGGGAACGGTTTGGTAAAGGTCTTGCCATTGTTCAGCGTTTAGAGGTCTTGCAATGGACCTGGGTCAAATTTAGTAGGACCTC
Organism: Helianthus tuberosus; assembly: GCA_030545235.1. Classification (NCBI taxonomy): domain Eukaryota; kingdom Viridiplantae; phylum Streptophyta; class Magnoliopsida; order Asterales; family Asteraceae; genus Helianthus; species Helianthus tuberosus. Next base: position 28,678 of record JARYGA010030683.1, read on the forward strand.
CTTCAATACTTCACGGTATTGGATGGCGGAGGTCCAAACTCTTTGATCCCCTCATAAGTTAACTACTATTAATACTATAACCCGGCTATTTAGGACTGTATCCCTGCTGACTCAGACTACTTAGTCGAGGGTAACGTCACCTCCAAAAGAGGGGCCTACCATAATTTGCATTAATAACTTAATTAATTATATTCCAATAATCCACCCTTTTAGGATTGTATCCTTGCTGACTCAAACTACTGGGGTGAGGGTAACGTCACCTTCAAAAGAGGGGCCTACTACAATAACTAAGATAATCTCTTAATTATGTGCAAAAGTGCGGAAATAATCAAAGGTTACACTAGATACGAGTCGGAACCAAGTGATTCATCTTGTCTATCTGTTTTTCTTTTTATTTTATTTTTCAGCATTTAGTTCGTTTTTATTTTTCTTAGTTAAAAACATTTTTCTAAACTTTTTATTTTGATTAGACGTTGAGGATAAACCGGTACTAAAAGCTCTTGTGTCCTTGGACGACCTCGGTATCTTGCCAACACTATACTACGCTCACGATGGGTGCACTTGCCCATATGTGTGTTTAGTGTTAGTAAAATATCGTGTTTTATAAATTTAAAACTTGGCTAAAATAAGTGTTAAAGGGGCTTAGAATATACACCTAATATATATAACACTTCACACGCATCAGTTTATAACATTTTACTTTGTTTTTTTTATTTATTATTAGGTTAGAAACTTACGTATTACCTGATGTTGGATAATCAGTAGAAAAAAAGAAAAGAAATATTTTAGTAAAAAATATTAAACATACAAGAGATAAACTGGATATTATGATTTCATTAGAGTGTAAAACGGGATAATGAGATCCTTTATTAGAAATATGATTCTAAATATACCATGTGTAATAAATATATATGTTCTACATGTATTGAATAAATCCTTTTAACGAAACAGTTGATTAAAATAAATATTTTTATTTTAATATGTGATTATCAGTTATTCTTATCTTTATCATCAAAATATAAAAACAATTAAAACTACCAATTAAATAAAATCTTTATCTTTATAAATATTTAAAACGCTAATATATTTTTTAGATTTTAATAATTAATATATTATTATCAGTTATCTTTGTCAATATCATTAAAATCTCTTCTACAAATTTTAAATTTAATATTATCAATAATTGATTTTCCATAATAAATATATTTAGAAACAATAATTAAGACTAACTCATAGAACGCCATGTGTCCCTAACATTGGTTTCTTTTATTATATGTATAGATTAATAGTCAGTCTCACTATTAACTTGGATATCTTACATTTTCTGATAGTTCGGCCTCATTACAAGTTTCTCACAACATTTTCAATGATAGTTATACAATCACATTCATTTCAGTGAATGGACTAGAACCAACAAAGTTTCATTGTTCCATAATATTGCGACTTTAGCATATTTGAGATATGACAAATGGAAATTGTTTAATCTGATGTTTCCTTGTAAATAATCTTCTCTTTACATAATACGAATAGAGAAGTAACTACATGTTCGAGTCATGTAAGATTTATCGATTAAATATCTTACGACCTTTTATAACTTGATAATGAGATTCAGGGAGTATGACCCTTCAGGTGTCATATCTAAGCATATATATGCCCTTTGATGATAGTAATAATTAGGGGTGTAAACAAGCCCAGAGGCTCGAGAGCTACTCGTGATTGGCTCGGTTAAAAGCTCGAACGAGCCGAGCCTTAACGAGCCCGAGCCTGAAATAGAGCTCGTTTTGTTATCGAGCCCAAGCTTGAGCTTGAAATACAAAGCTTGTTTAGGCTTGCGAGCCTAAACGAGCCCATACAAAATTTTAATTTTTTTATACAATAATATATTAATAATGATGATAACACTATTGAGCTGAGCTAGAGCCAAGCTTTGGCTCGTTTAAGCGATGTTGAAGTGAGCTCGAGCCGAGCTTTTAGCTCGTTTAAGGTTGTTCTCAAAATAGTTCGAGCCGAGTCGAGCCGAGCTCGAGCTTTGGGTTTTACTCGCGAGCCGAGCTCGAGCTCAAAGAAGTAGGCTCGAACCGAGCCGAGCTCGAGCTCGAGCTTTATAAAAACCTAACGAGCCGAGCTCGAGCTTGGTCGAGCTCGGACTCGGCTCGGCTCGGCTCGTTTACACCCCTAGTAATAATAAACCAACTTTGGTTTAGATTTTCTATTTAATACTATACGTATAATAAATAATATCATACAAAATATGAGATATACATAAAGTCAAGTCATACAGTACATGTTATAAGTTGCCACATATAAAAGCTCTATAAAATAAAAAAAAATTCATGATAATAAACAAACATATATATATATATATATATATATATATAATTTGTGTATGACTATTCACAAGAATATTATATTATATATACAAATATTTATCATCTTGCTTTTACATAAACAAATTTTCCATCAAGTTCTCGTTTTCTTACAAACATATGATCACTTATCACTCTTCAAGTTAATTTATGAAAATGTCTTTTACCACAAACATTTATAATTTATGATAGTATCTTACAAATTATTGATTAACTGAAGTTAAAATACAAACGTGCATACGGTATTATCCACAAATATCATAGCAAATAATCAAATATGATAAAATCAACAATGTTAGAGATTATACGTACAAATTTAAATGTAATGATTATTCATAACTAATAAAGACTAATTCAAATCTTTCAAATACATCAAGTATCTTTTGTATAAATGATATTATAATAATAAGTAACCTATAATATTTTAAAATATTTTGTGGGCTTTTCTGGTCTAATAAAAAGAATCAACAAATCAATTTGTAAGCTAAAAAATATATATCATGGATAACAGTTTCATATTCATGCGATATTCAAAGATGAAAAATACCTAGCAAAGCAATATGATTGACTTTTGCGGTTAATTAAAAGGAATGTCAAATCTCTTCATTCAATAAATAAAAAACACTTTTCTAGATCATATAAATACTTCAATTAGTAACCATCCAATGATTTTTTTTCGTAACCCACCGCCAATTCCGTAGGGAGGTTTCGTCAAAGCAATCGGCAAAACATATGAAAGATTTAGAAATTCCAATAACAAAATTCTGAGTTTGAATATGAAACGAACTAAAAAAATCGTGACAAAAATATCCAATATGGATTTCATGAAATTACACATGATAAAAATTATCGCAGAACCAAATAAATTATGAAATACCAATAATATGATGTAATAGGTAATTGAATATAACTAGACTTGTTTTAAAGAATCTAAATGACCAACTGAAAGAAAGAAAAAAAAACATCAAGATGGTACATTCTCTAAACTAATACAAATTTGCATAAACTCAAATCATTTTTTACACAAACTAAAATATCAAAGACAACAAGCTAAAATAAAAATTAAGTCAAATCAAGTAACTCAATGTCTATTTTAATTAAAAACGCAGATCAATCAATTTTAAAACAATAATAGTGGTTAATTGTAATCATCCAACATACTTTTAGGTAATCACAAATATATGATTCATGATAAGAAGATGAATATAGACGTGCACGTAGAATGATTAATTAATTAACATGAAGAATGTGAAAGAATGTACCATACAAGAGCCGTGTGAAAACACTCTTCTATCCTTGTGAAGCAGCAACACTAATGCTAATACGACCCACCTTCAGAGAGCAATTCGTGCTGATAACGTGTTGTAAAACTAGGCTAATAGCAAAACAATATAAGAAATAGATGTAGGGAGAAAGATGTGTTTTATTGATTGGTATATCGTTTACATTGAAATACAATGAATATATATAGGAGATAATATCTTGGAGAACAAGTCAATCTATTTTAGGAGTTGATAACCACAACAATATAATATATTTATAACATATAATAAATTTTATTTATTTTCTTAACCAGTTTTAAACGTCAATTAACTAATAATTCATAACAAACTATTAATTCGTAACATATTTAAACTTATCATTTTTTAATATGGATATATCTAACTTAGTATAATTTAACTATTTTTCTAAGGGGCTGTTTTGCAACATTTGAATAATTAAGTGCTGAACCAGTAAGAGGTCTGAACAATTAAGTGTTGAATCAGTAAGAGACCTGAACCATTAAGAGCCTGTATAATGCTTAACCGTTCAGAGGAAAATGTCAGACCAATTCAGATTAGAGGTCTTAACCATTTAGACTCTGTATAAATCTTAACCATTCAGAGGCAAATGTCCGAACCATTCAGACATCTGCTCATGAAACAAACAGTCTGAACAACTAACGCTGAACTAGTAAGAGGTTTAAACCATTAAGAGCCTCATTAAGAGGTAAACAAAGAGGCCCTAAATTAATAGCAAATAAATTATCTATAATACTATATTAAGAGAACTAGGTTTTCTACCCTTTTCGTAATTTTGCCTAGGTACAAATCTTGTAGCACCATGTACAAATGAAGCAAGCCATTTTAGAGGGGGGAAACTTGGACATTCTCCAAAGTTTTAAGACACTTTGAGGGCAATCTAGACATTTCATCCATGGAATCCATGCCCACTTATGTCTTCCATTAATTGAATTAAATTAAGAAATTAAATAAAACTTTTATAATAATTAAAGAAATTAATTGATTAAATTAAATGCTAGACATGCAACATTTGGGATTTTCATGATTTAATAGTATGTATAAATATAATAAATAGATTTATATCGACTATAAATAGGTTCTCTACCATTATAGTAATTTTACATTGTGTACATATTTTGAAGCAATATGTACAAGAGAGCCAAGCTATTTTAGAGAGGGTAAACTTGCATATTGTCCAAAAAATTTAAGACACTTTAGGGGCATTTTAGGGATTTTGGCACCTTTTTAAATAAAAATAATTCAAAAAGTTATGGGTACTAATAAGTAATGATCATCAAGGCCATCATTTATTGAATTGATGAGGAAATTAACTATTAGTATCTGAAGGGTTTAGCCTTGCACTAATCTATATACTAACCAAAAGCCGTAAATGATATTGAAGTTAAAACCCTTAAGTAAATGCTAAAAACACTCATGTGTATATAATATATATTCCGCTAGGAACATGTGTTGTATGTTCAATTTTTTTACGAGCAATGTTTTATTTTGTTCATACTGGGAGATATAATTACATGCACATTGTTTTTTTTATCCATTGCAAAGAGAACATGAATTAAGTTTATTTGTCTAGGCTTTTTCTCAACTGACTTTTTTTTCGAAAGTGGTTAATAGTTTGTAGTTTTATTATTTTTTCCACAAGATATTTACTGTAATTCAAATGCTATTGAGTGTTTGGTTTATAGTTTTTATATCTTAATATTTATCGACTATCCTTTTATTTTTTTCATTAGGTGGAATGAAGGTAAAGGCTAATAGAGATGAGTCGTCTCCATAAGCAGCTATGCTTGCTGCACAAGATGTTTCAACAAGATGCAAGGTTTTTACTTGTTTCTTTTAGTGTCTTGCTATTCGGTAATCATAGCAGTTCGTTTTTGTTTGCTACATTACAACTAACAAATTTCAGTTGTAACAACTGGAGCTTGGAATCAATGCCCTCCAAATAAAAGTATGGGCAACTGGAGGTAACATGACAAAGACACCCGGTCTAGGTGCACAGTTTGCCCTCAAAGCTCTTGCCCGTTCTGGCATGAAGACTGGTCACATTGGTATGCTTATATTCTTTATTTTTTATATACGAATTTTTGTATTTGTTATTTTTGCTCTTTGAAGAACTTTTATTTACGTTTAAGGAGTAGCTGATAAGTAAGTTGTATGTTTTGATGACGAGAGAGGACGTGACGCCAATTCCAACAGATAACACTCGTCGAAAAAGTGGGAGAAGAGGAAGGAGGTTGTGATATGTTTTTTGTCTACAATATGTTTTCAAAGTATCTGCAATTTGGATTATGGTTGTCTTCAACTTTTGTAGGTTATTTTTATGTTCTGGTTGACATTAAGGGGTGACATTCATTTTTGTTGAACTGCTTTATATTTCTGTTTAATGATATTCTAATATTTACTTCATATATGGGTTTTTATGCTTTATTTTTGCTTAATCGGAAGTATTCTATGTGTAGTTGAGGTCAATATCAATTCGATGGATGTCAGTGTGCTTGAGATCTGAACCTTATTTATGGAATCAATTTGAGAGTTTCAGAGTGTGTTAAAGAGTTGAAACGTTTTGACGATCTTGTCAAATATGTCTGTTCATTCTTTATCTTAGTAGACTTCAGTTGACTTTCAATGTAAGTTGATGTAGTAGAGATTTAGAATTTTACGATGAAAATGGATGTGTAAAAGTTCAAATTCTTTTATCTTCCTTTGATGCCGTTGTTGAGGTAGACTATAGAAAATATACGAAACTTACATAAATTCATGTATTGAATATCAGTTGTGGTTCGTAATAGACATAATTGAATATGATATTAGTCGGGACACACGCTGCAACGCGCGGGTCTTCCCACTAGTATTTTTATAACAAAATCTTTCAAATTTTGAATTCACATATAACTATATTGTGCATTTTATAATCAGCACAATTGGTGCATTTTGGTATTGTTGATATTATTGTTGTTGATGCTGCCATTGTTTATTAACTAATTTTTGCCCCGTCCACGTTACGGGGCACTAAGCTGTTCGTATTTCGATTATTTGTACATACTACTTATAACACGATCTCAAAAAAATGCATTGAGTCAACCAATTAAAACAAAACACTACCATACTTTTGTTAAAAAAAACTAAACGATGGAAATACTATAATTTTAAACTGTGGGCAAAATTGTAACTTTTCTGGATAAATGAGTGTGTGTCAGGCAGCCGCCTGACACGAATAAAAATTACACCGAGTCAACCAATTAAAACAAAACGCTACTATAGTTTTGTCACAAAAAAGCCTGACACGAATAAAAATTACACTGAGTCAACCAATTAAAACAAAACACTACCATAGTTTTGTAAAAAAAACTAAAACGATGACATGACTGTAATTTTACACTGGGGCAAAATCGTAATTTGACAGGAAAGAAAACTATGGCAAGACGGTAAATTTGAATTTAGGGCAAAATTGTAATTTGGCTGAAAGAAAAAAAAACAACATAATTGTAAAACTGTAAATTTAAACGGGTCAAAATCATAATTTGACTTAAATAATAAAAAATACCTATATCTGAAAGAAAAAAAAAAGCAAAAAGGATGCCCATGGTCGCCCACCTCCACCAATAGTAAAGGGGAACTAATCCCACTAATGAATTTGTAGATATAGGTAATGTTATTGTTGTTATTATTACTATTATTGTTATTGTTACTATTACTATTATTATTTGTGTTATAAAAGTTTTGAATTATGTGCTCAAATTCTTTTCTTTATAAGAGGTGTATGAATCATCTTAGGATATTTTGTTTTGTTACTGTGGATAAATGTATGTGTGCTCACACCCCCTCGTACATTTCTAGTACATTAGGTATGCATGTCGTGTTTACAATATTGACTTTTAATTAATAGGGTAGGATTACTCTGTGTGTGTTTTGTAAGTACTATTCTTAGGGGGTTAGGGGTGGTCATCGCTCATCACTCACAACTTTCAATCAAGTCCCGCCACGTCATCGAGCTTTATTCCATCACTAGTGATGGATTTTAGTGAAAATGTCCATCACTCACCACACCCAACAATTCCCCTCACAACCCAACAATTTCCCTCAAACAACTCAAATAATCACGCGTGATGATGGCCACGCGTTATCAAATCAACGCGTGATGTTTAGGAGTGGCAGTGGTGTTTTGTAAAAGATCACGCGTTATACAACATCATCACGTGTGGTTTGATGACCACCCCGGGTGGCCTTATTAAGTTATTATATTATTATAACTCTCCTATGTAAAAAAACCTTTTCTACATGATTATTTAAATGGATTCATCATTTTATAAAAAAAGACAGTTCTAAAATTTAGATAAGTAACGTACCAAAAGATATATTAAGGGGCTGTTTGGTAGCCTCATAATGACCATTCAGATGCTACCTCTTAATGGTTTAAAACCTCTGAATGAATAAGAGGTAACCTCAAGTCTGAATGGTTAAGAGGTAACCTCTGAATGGTAAATCATCACATGTCACATTCTTCTACCTTCTCATTGGTAAAATTCTTAATGGTTCCATTAAGAGGTAGCCTCTTAATGACCATTCAGAGGCTACCAAACAGCCCCTAAGAGCTTAGATTATAATAAACTTCCCACACATTTTGTTTTGCAATATTAATGTGCTAAATTGAAGATTAGGGGTGTAAGGAGTGACCAAACAAGTGGTCTAAAAGTAGCTTGACATGTACAAAAGTAGGTTTAAAATGGCTTCAGTATTGTATTTACGACAATCCATGCAAATTCTTTTGTGTTATGTTTATCTCCTTTAGATGTAATACCTTAAAATAACTGACCGCATACGTATAAATAATGCTAAATACCTACATAGCACTTTTATACCTAAAAATCAAACTATATATATTTGGAAAATGTTTAAAAACCGATGGTTTTAATGACCACCTTAGACCTACAATCAAAGCGTCATGCTACTACGATGACTAAATATTGAAAAAATGTGACGTATAATTACTACATGACATGTGAAAGTTGGGCATAACATCGTACGGCTGTGACAAATTCATGGTAAGCATGTGATGTTTGTGTATCACACTATCACACCTACATCATCAACGACACTTGTATAAATCTATAATTTTCTTGCTATATTCATCAAGTTTCTATATTGCTCATTAAACGATATAAAGTAAGTTTTCTTCACATGTGTATATACGCGCATATATGTGTATATACACACATACGTATCATTTCCAATGTCACTATTACTTCAATATAGGATTAGAAAGCCAAGTTTTATTACACACATTTCACATGAATATAAAGCAAAATAACTATCAAGGTGAGAATCAAGTTCTAATTAACAATTCAACATAATAGGAAGATGGTTCCTTAAGTGCTACTTATGAGGATCTTAATCTTCAAATACAAATTATGGAGATCAGGTTTTAAAACTCATAAGAATTATACTTCTCAAATATATTTACTTAGGATCTTAGTTTTCAAATACATGTAAGGATCTCTCAATTTTCAAATATAACTTTCTAAGAACATGGTTCGTTAAGTACTTATGAGGATCTTGATGTTCAAATAGAAATTACGAAGATCATGATGCTCAGTTCCATGCAAAGAATTTTGATGCATATTCCTTTTGAGAAATCTCTTTGTACTTATTTTAGCAATAATAACTCTCAAATAACTTGTTTTAATCTAGCTTAAATGCCCATTCTTCATTTAAAGTTGCATAATATACATCAACTGATGTACTATTATACCTGAATATTTGAATGGTTTCACCATTTTAAAGAAACAAGGTTCTAAATCTAAAGAAAAATGTACTCAAAGATAAATTAAGAGTTTATATTATAACAAACTTCACACTCGGTTTATTTTTGCAAATTTGATGTACTAAATTGAAGATTAGGTGTGTAATCAGTGACTAAACACGTGGTTTAAAAGTAGCTTGACATGTACAAAAGTCTATGTGAAGAGCTTCAGTATCTACCACAATCCATACAAAGTCTCTCGTGTTATTTTTAGCTCCTTTAGAAGTATGGGAAAGGATCATAAAAAAACTTAAAAGATACTAAAAAACTTTTAGAAAACCACTTGTAAACAAGATTTTGTTTCATTCTTTTAATATGTTGTTGCTCTTTGCTCTTTTGAATGAACACTAAAACGGTAAATACATTTCCCATAAACACCACTTTGGAAAAGAATAAAAAACTCTGTAGTTCGCATATATGTAGCTCCTAAACTACACCCACCTTGTATAATGAGATACATATATGTAACTTCGCGACGCGAACCACATATATATTTTTATCATTTTTTATATATTCAATACTAAACTTATAATTAAAAGAAAAAAAATACTGATTGATTTGTATTAGTTTTATTAGTTTTTAAGATTTTCATAAACCTGGCTCTTAGATATATAACCCTAAAATATGCACCATACATATTTAAAATACCTAAAAATCTAAGTATGTATATTTGGAAATTGTTTAAAAACCAATGGTTATAAAGGCGACCGTAGACCTACAATTAATATTGCTAAGGAGACTAAGGGTGTGTTTGTTTTTTTTTAAAGAAGCTCTTCCTGATCACTTCTGTCTGCGCCAAGAAGACCAAGGGCAGACGTAGAGATCTGCAGTGCGTTTGTTTTTCGGAAGACATTTTACTAAAAAATGTCTGTGTGTCCTCTTCTTGGAGAAGACATGGACTAGGCACTTGAAACCTCTTCAAACCTCTTCTCAAAACCCATATGCACATTTTTATCATTCATCTTCATTCTCAAAACCTAGCCACAAGATCAAACATAACACAAACAAACCTCAGCTCTTTTTCCCTCCCTCACCCTCTTTCTCTCGACGACTAACCAGCGCCGGAGCCGGTAATCCTGCCGGCGGATGGCTTCCGGTGAGACACCCTCAACACCCCTTAACTTCATCCCTCTCTTATACCACGTTATACGCATACCCTGCTAGAGAGAGAGATATATATATATCTCCAGAGAAATCGGAAGAGAGAGAGACCTTAAGAGAGAGACGTGAAGAGAGAGAGAGAGACGCAGAGAGAGAGAGAGAGAGAGATCGGCGGTGGACAGTAGGCAGCGCTGTAACAACCCTCGGTAAAACCAACACCCTCATTATATTTTGTATACCCTATTATATCTTAAAATATTCCAATATGTCTCATATTACACCCCTTATGTGAAAACGAGCCCGAGTTATGTTATAATTTATAAAATTAAGTAAAAACATGAAATATAGAGTTGAGGCGGGCCGCGTAGACCCACCCCAACATCTCACGCGGGCGGTATCAAGACTGGACTTGATTCCGCTGATTCCTTTAGTTAAGGCGGGCCGCGTAAGAGTTCTTGATAGTCGACGCGGGCTGCGAGAGACCATGAAACGCGGAAACATCCTGAGCCGACACGTGTCGACATCGTGTCGAGTCTACTTGGTGACCGGGCTAAGCTACACGTTGACCATATGTTGACGCGGGCCGCGTAAGGCTTAGCCTTACCTTACGCGGGCCGCCTGAGAGTCGATTTCAGCAACTATATAAAGGAGGCATCGGGTTTCATTATCCGTCGCTCATTTCTTTTCTTTCTTAACGAAATTCTGAATAGTAGAAGTAATATGCGGGTATTATATCCCCCTAATTAGCAAGGTTCTGCTCCGTTGTAAGTATTATAACCCCAGTTTCGTAACAGATACGCTGCCCGATTGATTTAGGGTTCCGTAACAACTGTCGTGGTTCTGCCCGACGTAGTTGTTGGAATGCCGTCTCGGGGAGCGTATCATTAATATTTTCAAAGGGTTATGGTACTAACCAATGTACATTTGTATAAATTATAGATTATATCCAGGAAACCCTTACGAAAAACCTAAGACAGCAATGTGAGTTTATCCTCTTTTTGTTAATGTTTTTGGAATGTTTTACAAAACCTTAAATGTTTTACAATGCAATTAAGGGGTGATTGAGTCTTTGTAGTTCTTCAATTACTGCCGGTATTTGGGGTTTTGTATACAAAATTTATTACTTGCGAGTAGTAAGTCGGAATGACAGTACGTTACCATTGGACAACGAGTTAGCCAATGTGTAATATGACCCACAAGTCAAGGATTGACAGTACTGAATGAGTAATTGTGTAGAAATAAACAATGTGATCGCTCTCAATACTGTGTTAATTGATAAAATATTTCTTGATTAAACTGGGATTCACTCACCAGTATTTCCTGCTGACAAAATATTTTAAAACATGTTTCAGGTAACACAATGTGAAAGCCAACTGGGATAAAGCCAACTCGAGAGCACTGACGGCTTGGAAAATAAGTGGCTATAAAAGTTACCTAATAAACGATGTTTTAAATTCAATAAAATAGGGTTTGTCCCTATAAATGTATTATAATAAGAAACTTGGGTTTTGCCCATGTGTTTATTAATATCAATTATGGTGGTTTTACTCTGATAAACATTTCCTAACTACGGTCCTGATGTAAATTCCGCTGCCAAATTAACGAAACTTGATACCACCACCACTGAGTTCGCGTCCGCCCGTTCCCGGGACAGATAAGGGATCGGGGGTTGCGAAAGAAGGTGGTATCAGAGCCTAGCCACTGGTCTGAGCCAAAGAAGTGTTCTGCTGACACATAAATTCTAAAATTTGTGTTAGGAAATAAA
>JARYGA010030684.1:0-36701 GCA_030545235.1 Helianthus tuberosus
CAATAATTTCAGATAGAGATGGACGATTTGTATCAAGGATCTGGCAGTCCTTTTAGGAGGCCTTTGGATCTCAACTTGATCTAAGCACGGCCTTTCACCCGCAAACAGACGGTCAGAGCGAACGAACCATACAAACACTGGAAGATATGCTTCGCGCATGTGTGATGGATTTAGGTGGCAGTTGGGATACTCATCTACCTTTAGTTGAGTTTTCCTATAATAACAGCTACCATACGAGCATTCAAGCCGCACCGTTTGAAGCTCTATATGGCCATAAGAGCCGCTCACCGTTGTGTTGGGCAGACGCTGGAGATAAACAATTGGTTGGTCCCGAACTGGTTCAAGAAACAACCGATAAAATCACGCAGATCCAAGAATGCATCAAGGCGGCCTGTGATCGACAAAAGAGCTACGCCGATCGAAGACGGAAACCTTTAGAATTCGAGGTAGGAGACAGGGCTTTGTTGAAAATCTCACCTTGGAAAGGTGTAGCACGATTCAGAAAACGTGGTAAGTTGAATCTATGGTATATTGGGCCATTCAAGATCTTAGAGAGGGTTGGTACCGTAGCATACAAACTAGAATTACCAGAAGAACTGCATGGTGTACATGATACATTCCATGTGTTAAACCTTAAGAAGAGCCCAACCCAAGAAATAGTTATCATCCCTACGGATGAGGTGCATATCGACGACAAACTCTGATTTACAGAACAGCCTATTGAGGTAATGGATTGGAAGATTCAGAAAACAAGGAGGAGTCGCATTAAACTTGTCAAGGTGCGATGGAATTCTAAACACGGACCCGAATACACGTGGGAACGCGAAGATCAGTTCCAAACCAAGTATCCCCACCTCTTCGAGAAAGCTCCTGCGGGAGATAACTCAGCTTAAAATTTCAGGACGAAATTCTCTTAGCGGGGGGAGAATGTGACAACTGTCACTTTTCCATGTATCCGTACATTGTTAAACAGTAATTTGTATCTTAATGACTGTGCCTGATCAAGTTAATGACATGAATGATTTTCTGATTACTGTCGTATACATACAAATGCATTTCATGTAGCAAGAATGTTTATCATTATTATATGCAACACAGTATGGCTCACATAGTGCACAAAACAAAGTTAGCACAGTTATCAGACAAGCTAGAAGTACTGACGGGAGTTCAGTACTCAGACAGACATGATATTAAGACACAGAATGAGCCCGAAACCAAGAGTTAAACTAGAATAGTGTGTAGGAAAGTATGGATCATAAAACTGCCTTCCTAGTGATGATTTAAGTGCCGGAAAATGCACGAAACTCACAAAAACTGCAGAATTCTACACAATTCAGCAAAAATCAGCATTTTAACTCCAAAATATAATGCAGAATTAGGGTTTAATGGTCCATAATACCTTCCTAAGTGTCGGGACTCAAAGCTGTCATAAAAGACAACATAAAGCACACTAAACTGCGCAATTTAGCACTTTAACGAACCGGTAACCAATCGAACAACCGGACACTACCCGAAACACCAAATTTTTACTAGAAGCATTGTTTTAGTGTTACGAAGCTAGTTATGGTCACCGAACATCATAACACATCCTATAAACACTAAACACCTAAAATACTAACCAATACACTTACAATCCAACTTAATTCCCTAACTTACCATTACAACCCAACTAGCACACCCCCCCCCCCTCAAATGATGGTTCCAACATGGGGGACCCACCCATGTATTCTTTTGTATTGTTTAATAGGTTTGTTGTTTAGAATTGCAACATAATATCCAATGATTAATATGTTGTTGGAGGACTTTGTTATAAACCTCAAGACTTTAATCACTTATCATATTCTCAACACACCAACACCTCTCTTCCTTCCCCCCTCTTGTTCTCGGCTCCAACACACCTACATACCACCTCCATTTTCAAGTCACTCTCACACAATCTAAGGACTCTCAAGGGTGCAAGGAACATATCTAAGAAGCTTGGAAGCTTTGGAAGTTGAAGGACCTTCACCTAGAGCTTTTATCCACCTCATTCATCATCATCTTCATCTTTGTTTCTTCCCAAGCCATAGAGCTAGTAGTAAGCTCCTCACAACTTGTTATTTCTTTTAATTTTAGTGGTTAAAAGGTTATGTAACTTGTTAATCTTAAGAATCTCAAAGAAACATAAGCATGAACACTAACATAAAGCTTAATAACATGAAAATCTAAGTTGTTTTAGTGTATGTATGAAACTTGTTTGTTGATTCCTTGTGATTATGATGTTGATCATCATAAGAAGCTTGCTAGATGATGATTAAATACATGATCTAGCAAGTATAAGAATGAATCTTGTGAAAATCATAATGATCATCCTTTATGTTAATCATGAACTTGAATATGAATTTGTTTTAGTGTATGAGGATTATGTTTACAAGTTATAAGTCTTGAAAATAAAAGATTTCAAAAATAATCTTTTCAAGAAACCAAAGTTATTTACAAGATTTAACATGATCATGGTTTTTAAAGAAATTAATCATGTTTTAAGTGTTAAATCAAAGCTAGAAAAGTGTTGGTAACAAGAAAAATACAAGAAGAATTATTTTTGAAAAATCATCATACAAGTTGTGAAGAATCAAAATTCACAAGAATGGGTTTTCTAAACTAAAAACCATGTTTTTAGTGGTAACTAAACTTACTAAATAACATGTGAAGTTACTACAAATTTTTACAAACTTTCAAGTTCATGTCATAGTGTAAATTGAATAATTGAAGCATATGGTAAGTTATGCGTAAATTGTTGTTGATTGATGATGAGATTTTAAAAGAAAATGATATGCTTTCAAGCATGGAAACCTTCATTTTTAAGGGGAAACTATGGCAAAAATTTTTGTAGAAATTAAACACTTGGAAAAATATTTTTAAACAAGTGTTTACCAGTAAATTTTGATCATGGTTTTCATATAAAAATTTGCCATAATTTTTATTACAAAAATTACAAATATTAGAGGTTGATTTTTGATAATAAAAATGACTAAGTATATATTTAGGAAAATATATATTTAGATGTCACAAATTGTGTACTACTTGTATATTATGTGTATTAGTTATATTATTTTAGGAACTTGAAAATAATATAACTCACCAATATACCAAAATTGCAATACAAAATATTACCAAGATCCCAAGAAAACAAATATATAATTTATACCCAAATATTGGACAATCGGACAAACGGACATATGAACTACAAGTATATATATTCCGGAAATAAACTCGTAACTCGAAAGGTATGACGAACGGTATTTGTGAAACCAAAGAAATGGAAAATATGGATTTTTACAAGGATTACAAAGTATATCATATTTTGTCAAATAGAAAGTATATTGTTTTTGAGTGGAGAAAAATATATATATTTCTTAAACAATTTGAAGATATATTATTTTGAGTGGAGAAAATATATATTTTCTTAAACAAGTTAACAATATATTATTTTGGGTGAAAGATAGAAATATATATATTTTCTCAAGTTAATCTTAAAAATATATATTATTTTTTAGATATATATGAAAGTATATTATTTTTGCCAAGAAAGATTTATAGATATTTTTCAATAAAAATTCTCTTAAAATATATATATTTTGAGAATATAAGTTTGGTGATTTTTAGTTGTCTAAAAATAATATTCCGGAAAATTAATTACAAGATTTAGTATAAAATACTTAATAAATACAAAGAAAATACGTATCCTCATACGTATAAATACACACCAGATTACACCACCAATACTTGGCAAAATACACAAGTACAAGCATACCCATACTTGGGAAAATACATACGTGGAAATACATAATAAACCGAGCTTGAAATATATTATTTTAATAATATTCCAAATAATTGAATAAATATAATTTAAGTTAAAATATTATTATTTTAACTAATAATTATATACTTTGGAATTATATACTGTATATCAAAAATGTAACTCAAAGTATACCATGAATTCCAAAATAAGTCATAATACCTAAGACTAAGAGTCGTTACACGACCTAGCCGTCTAATAAAACATAGCACGTGTGTAGGTAGTTGTACGACCAGTGGAAAGGAGCTTTGAGTTACTAGACAGAAAAAAGCAAATCAGTGAGTTCATGTCCCCCTTTTCTTTTAACTATTTTCAGTTTTATAACTTCGGGGGTGAAATACATGTTTCAATGTTTCAAACATTTACAAATGGTATGGTTAGCTAAGAAATGAACTGTTAGATCATGTGAGAGGTGGGTACAACACTTAAGACCATTAATCCTTGTATAAGGACCGAGGGGCATTAGTGATAGATCTATTTGGGTGTTGCGAGCCCCACCCATGGGACCGGGGATTGGCCCATGTGGTGACTATGTCGTCCCCGTCGGGTGGCCCGGTACGAAATCCGCAAAAGTTTGAGACTTCCTGCACCATTGCACACATATTAATGACCTTGCAAATCATTAATTGATCTGTTCATAGACGCTTTCATACCGGTTTACAAAGGCATACTTACAATGATTACAAGTTTATATGAGCGCGCATACAAAACACATGGACTCGCTCAACTTTTTTTGATGTTTTCAAATTACATGTATTTCAGGAAACTAATATGGATCTGGCGGGTGTTGAAAGTTTTCAAGAAATGTGTTCAAGATGATGGCATCCAAACTTTTGGAGGGTTTGATTTGGATGTCTTATTCTAGATAAGACATACGGATCAAAGCCTTGATTTATCTATGTCTTTTGTTTAAAGTCCTTTTGGAACTTAGTATTTGCATGGGTTGTAAGTTAAACTTGAAGTCTGATGTTTGGTACTAAACAACCTGGGTTTGTATTATTTTGAAAAGTATGAATGGATGAACATCAAGTTTTAATCATATAGTTGTTTGTTATGATTGAATGCAATGATATTGAACAAGTCACACATCATACGCTTCCGCAAAAGTCAGGGTGTGACAGTTACCACCAATTGAAGATCAAGGATTCTGATGTGCCTAAGTCAGCTTTTTGTACTCGGTATGGACATTATGAGTTTTTTATTATGCCATTTGGGTTAACGAATTCTCTCGCTGTCTTCATGGACCTAATGAATTGAGTCTTTCACGAGTTTCTTGATAAATTCATCATAGTGTTCATTAACGATATTTTGATTTATTCTAAGAGCAAGCAAGAGCATAAGGACCACCTTCGTATTGTACTTGAGATTTTGCGACAGAAGAAACTCTATTCAAAATTCTCGAAGTGCGAATTCTGGTTAGATCAAGTAGCTTTTCTTGCTCATGTAGTTTCTACTAGTGGTATCTCTCTGGATCCTGCTAAGGTGGAGGCAATCACTAAATGGCCTACACCTACCTCAGTCACTGAGGTTCGCAGTTTTCTGGGCCTCGCCGGTTATTATCGCAGATTCGTTGAAGAATTTTCGACTATCGCTTTGCCGCTCCCACAACTTATGAGAAAAGGGGTTAAGTACTCTTGGAACAAGGACCGTGAGAAAATTTTTCAAGAACTGAAGAAATGGTTGGTTTCTGCCCCGATTCTCACACTCCCATCAGGTACAGGTGGATATCAAATTTACAGTGATGCCTCGAAGAGGGGTCTTGGATGTGTTTTGATGCAACATAACAAGGTCATTTCTTATGCCTCACGTCAGTTAAAACCATATGAGGTTAATTATCCGACTCATGATCTTTAGCTTTCCGCAGTTATCTTTGCTCTAAAGATTTGGCGACATTATTTGTACGGAGAAACTTGTGATATTTTCACTGACCACAAGAGCTTGAAGTACATCTTTACGCAGAAGGAGTTGAACATGAGGCAGAGACGTTGGCTAGAGTTGCTAAAGGATTATGATGCGAACATTCAGTATCACCCGGGTAAAGCGAACGTTGTGGCCGACGCTCTTAGCCAAAAGAGTTCTGGGTCTATTTCTTCTCTTCAATTACAGCCGCAGATTCTCGCAGATCTTGATAAGTTGGGTATTGGTATTCATCATGGTGACACCAATGGTTATCTAGCCAGATTTCAGATAGAGCCTGACTTAATCTCGTGGATCAAGAGTGCCCAACAAGATGATGGAGAACTTTGGGCTATTATTCCGAATTTGGAGGTTGGAAAGCAGTCAGAATTCAGAATTGATGAGAATGGAGTAGTCTGGTGTGGAAAATGGTTATGTGTGCCTAACGATTCCACTCTGCGAGAGTCATTGTTAGCAGAGGCACATAGTTCACCATTCTCTATTCACCTTGGTTCTAAAAAGATGTATCGGGATCTTCATCAGCACTTTTGATGGAGCGCTATGAAAGTGGATGTTGAGAGGTATGTTAGCAAATGTCTCACTTTCCCGCAAGTTAAGACCAAACATCAAAGAGCTGGTGGTTTGCTTCAACCACTAGATATTCCGGTGCGGAAGTGGGATGACATTGATGGGATTTTAACATGTTTATCAAAGTAATTTCATCCATATGAAATAAAAACGCAGCGGAAAATAAGTTTAAAACATGTTACTTTTAAAAGATATAAACCCATTTATATGCAAAATCCCAAAACCCGGATCCATATATGAGATGTATACTATCAAAACACAACCATAGGATGTTTAGAAAACTACCTTCTTGAAGTACAATGAGTAATGGATATGAAGAAGGTGATGATTCTTGAAATGGTTGTCTTCAAGAGTAGAAGACCTCAAGCCTGTATACCCCAAGCTTCCAACAAACACCTTGCGTTTAGCTAGGATTTCTACACTTATGAACTCACTAGAAAACCCTCTTGAAGACCATCTCATGGCCGAAAATATGAGGGCCTTTTGTTGAGTTCTTGCACTTGAAATGTGAACTTGAAACTCACCAATAGATCAACCATACATGACCCGATTATTAGAGAGTCTTACACTTGATTTCTCAACTTGAAAAACTCTCTTGGATGAGCATGATGAGGACGAAAATTGGCAGCCATTTTCAGCCATGTTCATCAAGTTCTAACTCCCATTTTTGACACAAAATACTCTTAAAGTAAGTGAGAGAATATGCCACCCCATTTGCCCAATCAATGATCCTCTAACACATGCATTTGCATGTTATTTAATTGGACCATCTTTTCTTGAGAAGACCTCCCAATCAAGAGGCCTCTAACTTATGACAACATGCAAGGAACATTATTGGCCACTTTATTTCTTGGGAAGGGGGGGGGGGGCGGCCTAGCTTTTTATATAAAAAAAATACATTTCTTTTATATAAAATATAAGTCTTACATATATATATTTTATAACTTTTATAAAATATAACATCATATGTTATAAGACTTATGCTATTTTTATGATGTTATTTAACCCATTAAATAACAAAATAAAATACTCTCTCAAAAATAAATTATCCATATAATTTATTAGTTTGTCAAGTGCAATTATTTAGAAAACCAATTTCTAAATATTCTAAGTGTTGATATTTATTTATTTGATCATATCATAAATAAATATTGTAAGTGTTTGTCTAGCTTGTTATTGGGTATGACTCGACTTGGATCATAACGTACTAGCCACATCAATTTAATATGTGTCTTGGGCATACAGAGTCCAACAATCTCCCACTTGCACAAGATACATAGAAGATTGATGCAAGTAGTAAATGACGCCTAACTACGGTTTACTACCCCTAATACGTATGACTATATGTGCCATTCAATAACATCACCCCCTTCAAGTCCCTTACTTGAACATGATTTAGGTGAATCTATCATTTATCCTTTCGTTACAGATGTCATGTCAAATCCAGAGACACAGAGTGATCACTCTCTGTTGATTTAACTTTAGCAGGCCTTAGACATCTTACTCTCAACGAATAAGAGGAACAAATCCCATCTTGACTACATACGTCTCTCACAATCACCTTGTACCATACCTGAGCTTAGCCTTATGTACTGTCATATTACTGACAGCGAAGAAATAAGTCAAGGCATAATATTTGGTGAATATCAAGACCCAATATGTATCTCAGGTCTGAGGATACTATGATATTCTCCTTTACTCAAATTTACTTATGATCAATCACAAATGATTCCATGCAGTAATATTTGAGAGCGAGTCAGTCCAATATTTGTATCCCACAAATATCTATGAACCTTGGCAGCAACGCCTTGCTCTATATTCATACTTCATGAATATCTACCAATCTAAGTTCATAATAGTCTTACATTCATATTTGTTCCCACAAGTATGATCGACTACGGACATTTAGAATAAGTAACTTATTCACGGATTTAAACATGCTAAAATGGAACATAACTCAAAATACCATAAAGAGTTATAATAACAATTGTTCCAATATCCAAATACAAAATAGATCAAATCCAATCACTAGAATATCGAAGTTCTAAGGCACAAGTATGACCCTTTCATGCTTTGCCCATTCAAGGAGCTTCGTGAGTGGATCCGCAATATTTTGATCAGTGCGAACTTTGCGAATACATGTCTTTCTCTTTTTCAACTTCATCCCTATGTAGTTGAAACTCCGCTCAATGTGCCTAGTCTTTTGATGTACACGAGGTTCCGTGACTTAAGCAATCACACCATCGTTATCACAAAGATCTCTAGGAGTCCTGAATGGTAGGGACTACCCCTAGATCGGCAATAATTCAAGTGGCAGATCCATATGAATTATCTCAATCAATGAAACGGCGATGTATTCTGATTCTGTAGTGGACAATGCTACCCTGATTGTGATCGAGAACCATCTTGATCAGTTTGGAAACTCGTATCCATGTAACCCTTTACAACGAATTCCAAAACTCGCATCCTTGTAACCCTTTACAACGAGTTTTTCTTCACCAGATCTATATATTAGAAATGTATCCTTAGTCCTTCTAAGGTATTTCAATATATATATATACAACAGTCACCCAATGACCGTTTCTTGCTGGTTTCTTCTTGTTACGCTTAAAGCGCATAACTTGTCCAGTCTAGTGCATATCATTACGTACATAATGAATCCTATAGCTGACGCATATGGGATTCCATTGATTCTTTCTTGCTCATCCTTTGAGCTTGGACATTGAAACGCATTCAATTTTGTCCTCTCTTTGAATAGGTACCAAACCTTTCATAGAGTTCTTTATCTTGAACCCTTTCAAGACTTTGTCAATGTATGCACTTTTGTTTAAACCTATCTAGCGCCTTGACCTATCCTTATAGATCTTTATTCCTAAATATAGGCGACTTCACCAAAATCCTTAATGGAAAAACAACTTTCAAGCCAGGCTTTTACACCCTCCAAGGTTGGAATGTTATTTCCAAATAGTAGAATGTCATCGACATATAATACAAAGAAAGTAATAATGCTCCCACTAGCCTTCTTTTCACACAAGCTTTATCAACGTTTTTGATGAATCCATATTCCCTAATCTCTTCATCAAAACGGTGATTCCAACTTCTAGATGCTTGTTTCAATCCATAGATTGATTTCTTTAACTTGCACACTTTGTTAGGATGTTTTGGATCGACAAAACCTTCAGGCTGAACCATATAGACATCTTCATCAAGATATCCATTGAGGAAAGCCGTTTTGACATCCATTTGCCAAATCTCATAGTCATAATATGCAGCTATGGCAAATAATATCCTAATCGACTTTAGCATTGCCACTGGCGAGAAGGTCTCATCATAATCAACCCCTTGAGTTTGAGTGAAACCTTTTGCTACAAGTCTCGCTTTATAAGTATCCAAGTTACCATGCATATTGGTTTCCTTCCTGAAAACCCACTTACTTCCAACTACTTTGGAGTTAAGAGGTGCTATAACCAATTTCCATACTTGGTTTTTATACATGGACTGCATCTTTACGTTCATGGCTTCAAGCCATTTGTCACATTCGAATTTTGACATTGCATCATGGTATGTGGTTGGTTCACCTGAATCTACCACGTAGCATCCATCCATGAAAGATCCATATCTTTTAGGTGGATTACTAATTCTACCAGATTTGCGAACGTATTGTGTGTGTTGATCAACCACTTGATCATTTTCAACAACCTCTTGTTGAATGCTAGTATCAACCAAACGTGTATCGGCTTGTGGTTCTCGATCCTTATCAAGTTCCACTGTTCTACTAATTCCTTCCATTAGAAACTTATTTTCCAAGAACTTTGCCTTTCAAGCAACAAATACTTTTGCTCTGTTGGATCGTAGGAATAATATCCTATACCATCTTTAGGATATCCTACGAAGATACACTTAGTGGATCGGACTTTAAATTTATTTGAGGTGTATAGCTTAACATAAGCTTTATGACCCCTTACCTTTAAATATGATAATGATGGAACCCTTCCATGCCATATTTGAAAAGGTATCGTATCCACTTTCTTGGTTGGGGCCATATGGGCCACGGAGAGCAAAGCGTAACCCCAAAGTGATAGAGATAATGCGCTCCTAGCCATCATAGATCGAACCATATCTAATAGAGTTCGATTTCTCCTCTATCAAAACGAAGAACTTTAAAAGAGTTGATTTTGTACTTCACTTTTTGAAGATTCTGAACATTTCAAAACTTCTTCTTTGTGTCAAGTACACATAACCATAACTACTATAGTTGTTGGTTAAAGTAATGAAGTATCTTTCACCATTCCTAGTTATTGGCTTAAAAGGATCACATACATTCGAATGTATGATATCCAATAAATCTTTTGACCTTTCCCACTAAGGGATTACTTGGTCATTTTACTTTGTAAATAAGATTCGCATGTATCAAATGAACCAATTTCATTTGTTTCCAAAAGACAATTCTTTCGAAGTGTTTATATGCGACATCTGTTTATATGACCAAGGCGATAATGCCAAAGATAGGTCTTACTCAAATCCATTTTGAGTTTCTTGGTGATTGATCGGTACATTAAACTATCAAATGATGTGTTATTTATGAACCAATTCATAACTACCATTTGAAGGCATAGTTTTAAAGTAAAACATGTCATTCATCGAAATATAAATGTTATTGTTTACAAACTTTAAATCAGAACATATTGTCTCAAAAGGGAAACTTAAATAATGTTCCTAGTCAAACTAGGAGCATTCAAAACATTTTAAAACAATCTCCAAACCATTTGGAAGTTTCAAAACATAGTCTCCTTTCTTGTAATGTTTATTTCTTTTGAACCTTTTGCAACGAATTGCAAACATGAGTTCCACATCCGGTATCTAATACCCATGTGTTAGAAGAGATAACATTAAGGTCAATATGTATCATTAAGATTGTACCTGAGGTTTGCCTAGCATCCCTCTTGTTTTTTTTCAACTCTTTGAGATAGGTTGGACAATTCCTATTTAAATGCCCTATCTCACCATACTCAAAGCATGGATCGTTCATGGCAACCTTTGCCTTCTTCTCTTTTAGTTTCGGTGGTTTCGCTTTAGTCTTTCTAATTCTTTCCCTTTGATGTGCCCCTTTCCTTTGGCAACATTTGCTTTGGTGTCGGGGTGATGCCCTTTCTAGTTGCCACCCTCATTGATCGTTAGAATGGATAAAACCCTTTTATCCATATTGAGCCTTTCAAGGTGATCAATGTGGCTTTTCATCTTAAAACATAAGATGAGTCCGATTGGGTTTCCTCCATTCGACATGCATGAAGCGCTTGAACGGTTTCGAAGCGTTCTACCCTTAGGAACATTTCCTATAATCGGGTAATCATGTCATGTGCTCATGATGTTCAAAACCTTTTGAATCTCGGGAATCATAATTCCTAACATGAGGCAAGAGGCTTGCGTAGTATCCTCGATATACTTAATCAAATCGTTATAGGCATCCTTATCTTCCATAAGATGTTCATCGGGATTAGGATCGTTTTCTAGTGATAGGTTACGGACGGTTTGGGTAATATTGCTAGCGGCCATCTACAAAATTTAACAAGGTTCAATTTTAGTATTTTCGATATTAATATATTTTAATCATTAATACCCTTTGTGTCTCATAGACAATTAATAATTAAAATCTAGAATCCAACGTTACATTTAAATATCGGTTAGGTGACCTTTATCCCTCTATTTAAATTAACAAGGTAGTCAACGTTTGACAATTGCAACTCTTAGCAACTTCTAGCCATATGGGATCGGTTAAACATCTTTATGTTTAGTTGGCATGTTTAATCCCATCAACACCGTTTGTTCGCCATGCTTTGGTGACCCTAAGTTCATGGTTTCCAAATCAAGTCGTCCAACTTACACACACGTGTGAGTTTATACACATAAGTGGTTAGGTGACCTTTATCCCACAAACATGGTAAACCCACCTCGAACATACAAGTTCCCTCAAATGTGGTTAGGTGACCTTTATCCCACAATAAGAGTTCCCAAGTGTTTCGAGTGTTGTATAAAAGGATGGTGTTTGACTTGTTGTATAAAAGGGATTTTGAGTTTTCAAAATTCTAGTTTAGAAAACTTTATGTACCATATATTTGCATGCATTCAAATCCTTGGTACTTTTGTGAAAATAAATTTTCAAGGTTCTTTCTAATAAAACCCATTTTATTATAAAATCATTAATTTTTAATAACCTTTTATTAACCAATTTTAATGATCTTGTAAAGAACCAATTTTACGCTTGTTGTTGATTATTAGTTTGTTAAGCATGCATATCCAAATATCATCAAAACAATATAAATAAGCAACCACACAAGCACAACATATATTACAATAGGTGCATAACCATAGCCAACTATTTTGACCACACTTGTTAGCCGAAACAAGTGTGCCAAAAGGTCCTTCCTAAAGGGTGAAAATTGACACAAGTATTGTGTCGTTGAACTCCCACTTGATCCCGCATCCAAATGCTTCAAGTCTTCCTTTTGTGTTGTGATTTCTCCACTTTCTTTGATCTTCCAAAATGTACTTTAATTCAGCTCCAAACTCCTTTGGGCTCCGAAAATGTGTTTTTGTTATCGGGCTAAAATCCCGTTTAGAACTATGAAGTCCTTTATGTCCGAATTTGGCAAAACCAAAACCGCATTTTTGTGTGCATCTTCTTTTACAAAATATATCCTAATACATTTTTCTAGTAAAATAAAATGCACCTAATCTATTTATTTTACATACCAAATGAAAATAAATAAATTACATAACTTTACAAATGGAAGTACAAAAATAATAATTATTACAACCTTTGAAATAATTTAAAAAATAAATCACAACACAATCATTCAACACAAGGTCATGCCTAGGTCATATGCACCAAAATATATATCCACATATATATTTATATAAATTTCAAGAAGCATAAAAAAATGGTTCCCTTTTAATAACCATTTTCGGCTATGTCCAAAAAACCGAAAAGGTTAGTTTTGTCCAAACAAACAAATCATCCATATGAAATAATTTTTCAAGATTCATTTATGCATGTAAGAATATAATCTTGAAAAACAAAGGGATAACCATACTTAAAATTTCGGCCATAGGGTTTTCACCAAACCCGAAACCCGAAAATTTTAAGTCTATTGAAGCATGCACTCATATAAGCGGCTCTGATACCATTGATGGGATTTTAACATGTTTATCAAAGTAATTTCATCCATATGAAATAAAAACGCAGCGGAAAATAAGTTTAAAACATGTTACTTTTAAAAGATATAAACCCATTTATATGCAAAATCCCAAAACCCGGATCCATATATGAGATGTATACTATCAAAACACAACCATAGGATGTTTAGAAAACTACCTTCTTGAAGTACAATGAGTAATGGATATGAAGAAGGTGATGATTCTTGAAATGGTTGTCTTCAAGAGTAGAAGACCTCAAGCTTGTATACCCCAAGCTTCCAACAAACACCTTGCGTTTAGCTAGGATTTCTACACTTATGAACTCACTAGAAAACCCTCTTGAAGACCATCTCATGGCCGAAAATATGAGGGCCTTTTGTTGAGTTCTTGCACTTGAAATGTGAACTTGAAACTCACCAATAGATCAACCATACATGACCCGATTATTAGAGAGTCTTACACTTGATTTCTCAACTTGAAAAACTCTCTTGGATGAGCATGATGAGGACGAAAATTGGCAGCCATTTTCAGCCATGTTCATCAAGTTCTAACTCCCATTTTTGACACAAAATACTCTTAAAGTAAGTGAGAGAATATGCCACCCCATTTGCCCAATCAATGATCCTCTAACACATGCATTTGCATGTTATTTGATTGGACCATCTTTTCTTGAGAAGACCTCCCAATCAAGAGGCCTCTAACTTATGACAACATGCAAGGAACATTATTGGCCACTTTATTTCTTGGGAAGGGGGGGGGGGGCGGCCTAGCTTTTTATATAAAAAAAATACATTTCTTTTATATAAAATATAACATCATATGTTATAAGACTTATGCTATTTTTATGATGTTATTTAACCCATTAAATAACAAAATAAAATACTCTCTCAAAAATAAATTATCCATATAATTTATTAGTTTGTCAAGTGCAATTATTTAGAAAACCAATTTCTAAATATTCTAAGTGTTGATATTTATTTATTTGATCATATCATAAATAAATATTGTAAGTGTTTGTCTAGCTTGTTATTGGGTATGACTCGACTTGGATCATAACGTACTAGCCACATCAATTTAATATGTGTCTTGGGTATACAGAGTCCAACAGACATTTCAATGGATTTTGTAACTGGGTTGCCGAAGATATTTAAAAAGAATGATACCATATGGGTTGTAGTTGACCGGTTGTCTAAGTCTGCTTACTTTCTCCCTATTCAGGAAGGTTTCTCAGTCAGTAGATTATTTGAGATCTTTACTCAGGAGATTATCAGACTTCATGGTACTCCAGTCTCTATTGTTTCTGATAGTGACCCACGTTACACTTCTTGTTTCTGGAAAGGTTTGCAAGCCGCGTGGGTCACCAGGTTGAGATTCATCACCGCGTTTCATCCTCCAGACCGACGACCAGTCGGAGCGTACCATTCAGACACTCGAGGATATACTTCGGCCATGTGCCTTAAAGTGGACAGAAAACTGGGATGAGTATCTCTGTCTTGTTGAGTTTGCCTACAATAATAGTTGGCAACCTAGCATTGGCATGGCACCATTTGAGCTTCTTTACGGTCGAAGGTGTAGAGCTCCTATTTGGTGGGAGGAAGTTGGCGAGAAAATTATTGAAGGACCCGAATTAGTACAGATCACTAGTGAGTAAGTTGTTATCTATAACAACCCTCCAAAATATTTTCCGACACCTCTAATATATATTAAAATATCTCAATATGTCTTAAAATGCACCCCATACGCGAAAACAGACCCCCGATACCTTTATTTTTATAAAAATAAAATAAACACAAGTTTTTATGGTCTCTCGCGGTGCGCGTAAGCCATCCCCTTGAGCTACGCGGGCCGCGACAGCTCAAGACCAGGGTCGCACCCTGACGTGCCACGTGGCATAACGCGTGTGGAGTCTATGTTCCGAATCAGCAACCCTAGAGCCTACCCTAAGGAGCCTCGCGGGCCACGTAGCCCTTAGCTACGTCTTACACGGGTCGCGTAAAACTCGTAATCAGGCCCGATATAAAGGAGGCATCGGCAGTTCAGTCGACTCGCTCATTTCTTTTCTTTCTCATGAATTTCTGAAGAAGTAAACATAATTTCCGGGCATAATACCCCCTAAATAACGAAGTTCTGCTCCGTTGTAAGTATCATAACCACGGTTACGTATTAGAAACGCTGCCCGATTGATCCAGGGTCCCGTAACGGCTGTCGTGGTTCTGCCCGACGTAGTCGTTGGAATGCCATCTCAGGGAGGGTATCATTAATATAAATATTGGGTTATTATACTAACACGTGTGCATTTGTGTAAATCATAGATAATCACCAGGAAACCCTTACAGAAAACCTAAGACAACAATGTGAGTAATCTCCTTTTTGCAAATTGTTTTTACAAAACCTCACACAATTAATAATATATTAAACAGTTATTGAGTATTTGTATTCTACAATTATCGTCGGTATGTTGGGGTTTTATATACAAAATTTGTTACTGCGTTGCGAGGAGTAACATTTCCACAAATCGGGTTGACAGTACCGTGGGTGGTAATTGAATAGATGGAAACAAATGTAATTGCACGACCGCCCTCAAGATTGTACAATGGTCTTTATTAAACTTGATTAAACTGGGATTCACTCACCAGTATTTCCCACTGACAAAATGTTTTTAAACGCGTTTCAGCTAACAAAATGTGAAAGCCAAATAGAAGCTAGCTGGACAGCACTGAAGGCTTGGAAAAGTGGCAATAAAGTTACGTAAAATAAATAGATGTTTTTATTAAATAAAGTAGGGTTTTGTCCCTATAAAAATGTGTGTACTTAAAACATGGGTTTTTCCCATGTGTTTAATATAGTAAAAGCATGGTATTTTACTCTGATAAATTATTTCCTAACTACGGTCCTGATGTAATTTCCGCTGCCAAAATGGATAAAATCTAGATACCACCGAAACTGGCCGCGGCCGCCCGTTCCCGGGTTTATTAGGGGACGGGGGTTGAAGAAGGTGGTATCAGAGCTAAGCTACTGATTCAACCACAGAAGTGTTCTGCTGACACCAAAATTTATCTAAAGTGTTAGGAAATAAATTACGAAACTACGTGCATAATTGTATTTTATTGTTTTGTGTTATTTGACTATTTGTTAGTTTACAGTATGAGCGACCAAGGACCATCCGATGCGTACCGTCAATTGTCCAGTTCGCCTAGAAGCGAAGGCGCCTCTTCATAGCCTGCCTCTCAGGATATTCTGCTGATAATGAAGAAGGAATATTCGTGTTTAAGGCTCAGTCTGAAGAGCCATTCCCTCCTAAAAAGAGAGGATGGTTCAGTAAGGGAGCACATGTGTGACACCCGGCTTTTCAGGCCGTACCGTACAATTGTAACACGTGTTGTGAATAGGTAACATGGCTGTATTTGACTGATTATGATGTCTATATGTGAAATTTAATGAGTTGGTAAATTTAAACTTTGATAAAAATTATGTTGGCAACGGTAAGATAAACGCTTATCGCGTAACGGTTAAAATGCGAAACGAACGTCGGTGACCACCCGATCAGTGTTAAAATCCTAAAATTAGTCTGTTATGATTTGAATAATAATTTTAGTCATATTCGTGAGGAAAAATAAATTAAAACGCTAAGAAACTCTATTTTTGTAGTTTAAGCGCGTACCGCGCGATGCTGTACGTATACCGACAAAATACTGTCAACACAACCTGTCAAAGCAACTGATAATCATTTTAGTAATAATTTGATGATTTTATCACTTTAGAATGATAAAAATAAATAAAAACGCATAAATCCCTATTTTTGCGATTTTAAACGCGTACCGCGCAGCACAGCGCGCATACTGCCAAATACCGGCAACATCGCCAGTCACGGCAAATAAAATATTGTTCAATAATATTTTAGTGAGTTTATTTTAATAGAGTGTTAAAAATAATTTAAAACGCGCTAAAACGGGTTAAAACGCTAGATAAAATACCCGGTATCCAGTAAAATACCAGTTTTTGGCCAAACAACTCATATATATATGTATATATGCATGTGGGCGTGTGTATGGTGAGAGGTGGCAGCCCTATGTCACATTCTCTCTCCTCTTTCATTCATGCATTGGCCAATTTGGGAGGTGCATGCATATGTGTGTTCTTTATTCCCCCATGACTTCACAATTCAAGAATCAAAAACCATTTTCTAAACTTCATCTTTCTCTCCTAAAATCAGCCGAAACATCCCCCATATCACCTTAATTTCGAAAATCTTAACTTGTTCATGGAGATTCAAGCTCTTTCCAAGGTGATTTCAAGGTCATTTGAAGATTTGAAGGTGATTCTGTAACACCTGTGCCTCCACGGCCATCAAACAAATACCGAACCAATGAAATATTATATTTCATATTTGGGATTTGTAAAAATATGTGTATCATTTGCACATATCAATTTTTGTTCAAATCCAAACTCTAAATCACTTTCTGGAAAGTTATACGCGCACCGATGCGTAAATATAACCAGTTTAATGCAACAAACACTCCAGAATAGTGAAATAGGCTTAAAATACCTTAAATAACCTTTACATAACTTAGAAATAAGTTTTGAAGGCTTTGGTAGGGCAAAAACAAGTTAATTCGCTTACAGGGACTAAACTTGACAAACTGTGAAAGTATGCCAATTTAAACTGTAACGAACATTCCGGAACATGACCATAAGTTAAACACACCTTAAATATCCTTTATATAGCTTAGAAATAGGCTTTGAGGGGTTCGGTGTGCTAAAATAAACTTTTGGGTCATTCAGGGACTAAAAGTGTCAAAAAGTGCACAAGTTTGCATTTTCGCGCATAACTTATGTTCTGAATACATCCGGACATCCAAAAATTTATGTAAGCACTAAAATATTTTATTTTAGTGTTCGGCATAAGAAAAATCCATTCGTCGCGTCATTTGGATCGTTTTTCGCACTTATGCGCATTTCGTCGTAATTAAGCGAACATCGCATTCGTACGGCAAAACGAACCAACATCCGACATATTTTTGAGCATGTTTCATGTCCACAATGTTTAGGCATCATTTTAGGGCCTTAAAGTTGGCTTTACGGGCCTTAGAAGTGCCGGAAATGGGCTTAAACACATGCAGGGACCAAAACTGTAACTTCTGAAACTTATTGCTGATCTGACATGGCCAGGCGGCCCGCCTCAGTTTCTGAACATCCTCAAGCGGGCCGCGTCCGCCTCCCTGATCAGATTAGATCGAACAGTCAGCAGTTTCCAGCTGTTTGATCCTCACCCACACATTCTCAACTGCACATTCAGCTCATTTAGACCCATTTTTAGCCACCATAACTTTCCGACACTTGTACGGATGCGATTAAGGCACGATACTCGACAAACGATCTTAACGGTTACCCGAAAACTATAAATACCCCACCCCATTTGCTTCTAAACCCACTAGAATCTGATTTGAGGAGCTCTAAGTTGAAACCTTTGTTTCATACCTGAGCTACTTGAATCACGATTAGCATTCGGGGACCCTTCGTAAGTATTCTTTCGTTCTTTTCCTTATTTTATTGCTTTTCGAGTCAGAAAGTCAAACTTTGTTTGACTTTCAGCGTTGACCAGCTTATGGTCAATGCGAAGTTCGTTTGAACTTCGCAACGTGATTGTAATCACGATGGTTATAGTCCCTTGGGACTATGCCTACTGATTACCACGTTGTCTAGGGTCGTAAGGGTAAGCGATCTAATAAATCGCTTATACCTTCGAACCCGACCCAGTTTGGTCGATCATTAGGATCCGACCAAATATATTAGGTGACCATAGTGTAGGGAATAACCTTCCGAGGTTATACCTTATGGTCACATCGTTTAAGTAGTTGTATGATAGGTAGTTTATATGCCTTAGGTAAATTACCAGAATACCCTTTTCATGTATAATTGGTAATTAAGCATATGTAACCTAAACTTTTGTCACATAACTGCTTATGTAACATGTTTAGGCATATAACACTTGTCATAGGGCTAGTTAGGCGGTCCGAACGCGTTTCACGCGAACGACGCGTTAAAGTAGCATAAGCTACCTAAACGGGTCGTAATGGGTCGTAAGCACTAGATTAAGGTTTCATTTAGTATGTAGGATTTGTTAAACCATATGACACGAGTCGCTATACTCGTTTGGTTTACGAACCCTCATTCTATCAGATCTTCCGATTTAGGTCCGGTTTATTAATGTAGTTACCTATATTAGGTGCCGTTTGATATCCGTGATCTCTAGCTTTGCTTGGTGGTTATCTTAGGACTTCTGAGCAATCTCAAGTGAGTACATAGACCCCTCTTTTACTGTTTTCCAAACTGTTTTGGGGTGAAACACATGTGCCTACTTGTTACTTTCATGCTTTCCTGTTTTCACATCATATACTTGTTATGTTCAATAGTACACTTATAGTACATGATTTCATTGTTTTCATGCTATGTATGTCCATTTAGTACATGCTTAGTACATTATCTTACATTGCATCTCTGTTGCATATGTTCCAGTAACATATGGACACATTGTTTTACAGCTCTACCTTGTATGTTTACTCTAGCATACTAGGTACATTATCTTCATAAAACATGCTTACATTTTGGTATGACATTTGGTTTGTTTAAATGAGACAATGTACATTCATTAACACCGATCATGCCGCTCGGTAGTAGGTAGTGGTACCATAGGACTTGACAAATCCCATTCCTGAAATCTCGGGTTTGTTTGGACGTAAGGAATGACCGAATCCGAATACATATTCTTTTGATAACCTTGACTAAAAGGGTTATCCGGCTGTCTCAAGGCTTGGATGTATGAATTTTCACAATACCGCATAAATGTCTATATCAGTATAGCATGCATATATTACACAAAACATAACTTTAATTTAAACTATGTTTTACTTCAATACCTTGTTTTTGTGCATTTTACTTATGGTTTAAGTAGTCTTAATTTTTACTTACCATACATAACATTTGTTACACATTACTTGACTACTTTTGGACTATCAACATTTGACATGATTTATACAAGGACTTTTGACAATTGGTTTAAACATAGACATCTTACATTGTTTGGTTTGGTTTGGTTTGAGTAATTGATTAAGTAACGAGGCGTGTGTAATATGATACAAGCATGGTGGATACGCCGCTGGTACTTCCTATATATAAGTGTTTGTATAGTATTACATATCGTAGCGTTATTTGAATCATTTAAATTTGAGACATATAACATTTTATACAAATAACATACTTTTCACAAGACATTGTTTTACAAAACAACTTATCTTTTACAAACTCATTTTACTTGGTTATTCATTTAACCATACATTATTCTCTTACTTATACTTATTATCTGATCTTATTGCTTTTCAAATGATTTACAAAACAAAGCAAATTACAAGGTTCATGACTGAACATTTTCTTAAACAATAAGTCATGAATCCTATTTTCATAAACCTATGTATCTCACAGGCATTTTTATGCTGACGTACCTATTTTCACATGTGTTTTCAGGAGATGATGCATAGGACTTATCAAGATACACATAGGCGGACTTGTGCCTTAGTGACTTAAAACGAGACAAGAATTAGTTAATTTATGTTATGTACTCTTTATTTCTTGTTTAAACACAATGTAACTCGTTTGTTTGATGATTAAAAAGAAACTTTAATTTCCATGGTTGTGAAACATTAATTCTGTTACAACACTCCCTGATGTTTCCGCCACGTTTTGTATGTTCTACATGGTCGGGGTGTGACAGAAAAGATGGTATCAGAGCTCATGGTTATAGGGAATTAGGTTATTAGTAATACTTTGACCTAGTCTATAACCTTTCTAGGACCCTAACGCGAGTTTACTTGCGTTTAGTCATAAAACAATACTGTCACCTATCCTTAGGCGACAACCACAACAAGAACATAAAATTCAAAACCGCTTTGAAAACTAATCATCTGTTCTAGGATGATTGATTACTAGGTTTTGAACCCTCTATTGTAAGGTTTTGAACTCTCCATTATATGGTTTTGAACCCCTTTGAGTTTTCAAAATCTCGTCAAGGTTTTGGGTTTTAAATAATGTGAACACGTGCAAACTGGAAGGGTGAATGCCTGTATTCTGGGTTTTCTGTCTAGGCAAGCACTTCATATACATCTCATCAGACGCGAGACCAGTTGTGCTTACCTGGGAATTCTTGGGATGAGTGTTCACTTATAGGCGAGCATGTCTTCGCGATACATTATTTTTGACCCATTTACTTTGATTTGTCACCGTCTCATTTGTTTGCCTTAGGTAACAAACAAATGATCGCAAATTCTTATGCATTGCCATTCTGTATTGATTATCCAATAAACCTTTCACTTGTTTCTTCCTATGTCTTTCATTTTCTTCTAGAATGTCTCTTCCTCTCAGCACTGGTCAAACGTCCGAGCGAACAGCCAAATTTGTCCAGCAAATAGGCGAAGTGATTCAGAAGACTGTGGATTTAGGCATTGCCATGGCTCGTCTTAACAATGAAGCCTCTCGTCTCGACAATGAAGCCACTCAAGAGCCATCAAAGGAAGCAGAAGTCAAGCCAGCACCAAAATCAAGGAAGCGTAAGGCTTCAAGGAAACCCGCAGCGGTTACACCTAATCAAGCGGGACCTAGCCAAGTGGCAAGGCCACCAGCTAGGAAGCCGTACTTAGGAACTGCTCCTAGGTGCAAGCGATGCAACCGTCATCATTTAAACCACATACCCTGCTCCAAATGTACCTACTGTGGACGGTGGGGACATCTGATTAACATATGCCGCTTTGCCATCCAAAACAAAGCTGCTATCAACCTTACTGCTACCCAACTCCAAGTCAACCCTACTCAAGCTCGCTTTCCGCCTGGATCGTGCTACAACTGTGGCGATACGAGCCATTTCAGGAACAAATGCCCAAAGCTTGCTAATGCAAATCCAACCCACGGATGAGCATTTGGCTGAACAAAGGATGTTGTTGTCTTATGCTTTTGTTTCTTCTATTTCTTGTAATGTGAAACAATCTGTTTGATTATAAATAAATTGTTGTTCACAGTTCTGATATACGAGTGTAGTTACATGTGTGTATGACTTTTCCAATGATACCTACATCAAGGAACTATGTTCCTTACAAACTACTCTTGTGATTCTCTCTTTCAAATGATCGCTCATGATTCCCTCAAAAATTTTAAGTACTCGTTTCATTCTAGGAGACGAAGTACAAGAAATAAAGTGAAATTATGAGTAATCGGGCTTTTTTTTACACATCTGTATCTTTAAATCCTTGGTTGGATAACTAAGGGTATTTTCAAATCTCATACCCATTACGTTTTAATTTTTCAACATATACAGTACAAGTCTTTCAAAAACAATCTTCATGATCTCAAAACATTTCATATAGTTTGAAAACAATTTTTCTAAATGCATTGTCTATGTTATTTCAAAAACATTGGCCATGTTATCAAAACCAACCTTCCTAATTTCAAAATATTTCAGATAGTCTGAAAACAATATTAACACAGTACATTTTCTTATCAAGTGCATGATTTCGAAAAGCATCATTCATGTTTTTCAAAAAAACCTTATACATAATTTCAAAAATTCATCTCGCATGATTTTAAAACATTCTTCATAAATATACTTACATAGTACACCTACTTTATGATTTCAAAGGTATTATATATAAGGTTTCAAGAACGTTAAACACATTTTCCTTAAAAGAACCCCATGCATAGTTTTCAAAAATATTTTCCTCATACATTGACTTAGCCTTCAAATTCCGCTTCATATGTCGCCTTGACATAGCTAGCATCTCAACTTCATAAACATTTTACTTCATGTTTTGACATAAGCACGTCCAGTGCAAGGTTTCAAAACATCTTCAACTTCTAAAATCCATAAGGGATCTTTTTATCTTCACATTTAGACCCTTGTGGATGATCATCATTCAAATCAGAGTCCTTAACTGGATTCCTTATGCACCTGAATTCGAACATTTCGGTTCCTTATAATCGAAATCGAAATTCTCTTTTAAAAATCTTTCTATCTTTATAGATAGATTCTTGTAAATGTTTAAAGTGCTAAATGAAATCCACGAGATGGATTCCTACTGTACTTTAAATACATGTACTCTGTTAGCAGAACAAACTTCTAGTTAAACAATTTTGTAGTTATGTGACTATGTGTTTATGCATCTTGTGTTTTCTTTTATGCATTTTGTGTTTTTAATACTCTGGATATTCGTTATCCAAATCCTCGCAGGATCTTTCATATCTCCATATGAGGGATTCGTAGCAGGATATTCAAAAGGTACTACCTTCAATCCTTAATGGGCTTCTATGTAATAGTTAAGACCCTTGGATTATATAAGTACCGCTCCATGATTCATAAGAGATCCTTTTAGTGGTCTAGTCTAAAAGATTGATTCACAATTTGGTTAAAGAACGACATCTAGTGATGTAGCTGAACAGACTCCTTGATAGTCTAATTAGATTATTTATTGATTTAATTAAAAGGACTCTATGGCGGTCTAGTCACACTCATCACAGGATTGTTCATTTGGTTTTACCCTGCACATTATAAAATAGACTGTGTAAACTGTGCAAGGAATTGTCTAATTATGGACGCGTACATAATTATGAAATTTAGTGCATAGAAACCCAATAAGATTTATTATGTGTAAGAACCAATAGTGACAACAATAACAAAATGAGAACGATGTAATGTAGGTACGGTGGACGCACCAATGACGCTTCATATACTTGTATATAAGTGTCCCTCTTACATTGCAAGCATAATGTTATTAATGTTACTAGAAGTTCAGAACCCTAACCAATATTGTTCGATCTTTTCAACTTCATGTTTTCAAGCTCTCACGAGTTTCCTCTAAATAAATTTCGGGACGAAATTTCCTAAAGTAGGGGAGACTGTAACACCTGTGCCTCCACGGCCATCAAACAAATACCGAACCAATGAAATATTATATTTCATATTTGGGATTTGTAAAAATATGTGTATCATTTGCACATATCAATATTTGTTCAAATCCAAACTCTAAATCACTTTCTGGAAAGTTATACGCGCACCGATGCGTAAATATAACCAGTTTAATGCAACAAACACTCCGGAATAGTGAAATAGGCTTAACATACCTTAAATAACCTTTACATAACTTAGAAATAAGTTTTGAAGGCTTTGGTAGGGCACAAACAAGTTAATTCGCTTACAGGGACTAAACTTGACAAACTGCGAAAGTATGCCAATTTAAACTGTAACGAACATTCCGGAACATGACCATAAGTTAAACACACCTTAAATATCCTTTATATAGCTTAGAAATAGGCTTTGAGGGGTTCGGTGTGCTAAAATAAACTTTTGGGTCATTCAGGGACTAAAAGTGTCAAAAAGTGCACAAGTTTGCATTTTCGCGCATAACTTACGTTCTGAATACATCCGGACATCCAAAAATTTATGTAAGCACTAAAATATTTTATTTTAGTGTTCGGCATAAGAAAAATCCATTCGTCGCGTCATTTGGATCGTTTTTCGCACTTATGCGCATTTCGTCGTAATTAAGCGAACATCTCGTTCGTACGGCTAAACGAACCAACATCCGACATATTTTTGAGCATGTTTCATGTCCACAATGTTTAGGCATCATTTTAGGGCCTTAAAGTTGGCTTTACGGGCCTTAGAAGTGCCGAAAATGGGCTTAAACACATGCAGGGACCAAAACTGTAACTTCTGAAACTTATTGCTGATCTGACATGGCCAGGCGGCCCGCCTCAGTTTCTGAACATCCTCAAGCGGGCCGCGTCCGCCTCCCTGATCAGATTAGATCGAACAGTCAGCAGTTTCCAGCTGTTTGATCCTCACCGACACATTCTCAACTGCACATTCAGCTCATTTAGACCCATTTTTAGCCACCATAACTTTCCGACACTTGTATGGATGTGATTAAGGCATGATATTCGACAAACGATCTTAACGGTTACCCGAAAACTATAAATACCCCACCCCCATTTGCTTCTAAACCCACTAGAATCTGATTTGAGGAGCTCTAAGTTGAAACCTTTGTTTCATACCTGAGCTACTTGAATCACGATTAGCATTCGGGGACCCTTCGTAAGTATTCTTTCGTTCTTTTCCTTATTTTATTGCTTTTCGAGTCAGAAAGTCAAACTTTGTTTGACTTTCAGCGTTGACCAGCTTATGGTCAATGCGAAGTTCGTTTGAACTTCGCAACGTGATTGTAATCACGATGGTTATAGTCCCTTGGGACTATGCCTACTGATTACCACGTTGTCTAGGGTCGTAAGGGTAAGCGATCTAATAAATCGCTTATACCTTCGAACCCGACCCAGTTTGGTCGATCATTAGGATCCGACCAAATATATTAGGTGACCATAGTGTAGGGAATAACCTTCCGAGGTTATACCTTATGGTCACATTGTTTAAGTAGTTGTATGATAGGTAGTTTATATGCCTTAGGTAAATTACCAGAATACCCTTTTCATGTATAATTGGTAATTAAGCATATGTAACCTAAACTTTTGTCACATAACTGATTATGTAACATGTTTAGGCATATAACACTTGTCATAGGGCTAGTTAGGCGGTCCGAACGCGTTTCACGCGAACGACGCGTTAAAGTAGCATAAGCTACCTAAACGGGTCGTAATGGGTCGTAAGCACTAGATTAAGGTTTCATTTAGTATGTAGGATTTGTTAAACCATATGACACGAGTCGCTATACTCGTTTGGTTTACGAACCCTCATTCTATCAGATCTTCCGATTTAGGTCCGGTTTATTAATGTAGTTACCTATATTAGGTGCCGTTTGATATCCGTGATCTCTAGCTTTGCTTGGTGGTTATCTTAGGACTTCTGAGCAATCTCAAGTGAGTACATAGACCCCTCTTTTACTGTTTTCCAAACTGTTTTGGGGTGAAACACATGTGCCTACTTGTTACTTTCATGCTTTCCTGTTTTCACATCATATACTTGTTATGTTCAATAGTACACTTATAGTACATGATTTCATTGTTTTCATGCTATGTATGTCCATTTAGTACATGCTTAGTACATTATCTTACATTGCATCTCTGTTGCATATGTTCCAGTAACATATGGACACATTGTTTTACAGCTCTACCTTGTATGTTTACTCTAGCATACTAGGTACATTATCTTCATAAAACATGCTTACATTTTGGTATGACATTTGGTTTGTTTAAATGAGACAATGTACATTCATTAACACCGATCATGCCGCTCGGTAGTAGGTAGTGGTACCATAGGACTTGACAAATCCCATTCCTGAAATCTCGGGTTTGTTTGGACGTAAGGAATGACCGAATCCGAATACATATTCTTTTGATAACCTTGACTAAAAGGGTTATCCGGCTGTCTCAAGGCTTGGATGTATGAATTTTCACAATACCGCATAAATGTCTATATCAGTATAGCATGCATATATTACACAAAACATAACTTTAATTTAAACTATGTTTTACTTCAATACCTTGTTTTTGTGCATTTTACTTATGGTTTAAGTAGTCTTAATTTTTACTTACCATACATAACATTTGTTACACATTACTTGACTACTTTTGGACTATCAACATTTGACATGATTTATACAAGGACTTTTGACAATTGGTTTAAACATAGACATCTTACATTGTTTGGTTTGGTTTGGTTTGGTTTGAGTAATTGATTAAGTAACGAGGCGTGTGTAATATGATACAAGCATGGTGGATACGCCGCTGGTACTTCCTATATATAAGTGTTTGTATAGTATTACATATCGTAGCGTTATTTGAATCATTTAAATTTGAGACATATAACATTTTATACAAATAACATACTTTTCACAAGACATTGTTTTACAAAACAACTTATCTTTTACAAACTCATTTTACTTGGTTATTCATTTAACCATACATTATTCTCTTACTTATACTTATTATCTGATCTTATTGCTTTTCAAATGATTTACAAAACAAAGCAAATTACAAGGTTCATGACTGAACATTTTCTTAAACAATAAGTCATGAATCCTATTTTCATAAACCTATGTATCTCACAGGCATTTTTATGCTGACGTACCTATTTTCACATGTGTTTTCAGGAGATGATGCATAGGACTTATCAAGATACACATAGGCGGACTTGTGCCTTAGTGACTTAAAACGAGACAAGAATTAGTTAATTTATGTTATGTACTCTTTATTTCTTGTTTAAACACAATGTAACTCGTTTGTTTGATGATTAAAAAGAAACTTTAATTTCCATGGTTGTGAAACATTAATTCTGTTACAACACTCCCTGATGTTTCCGCCACGTTTTGTATGTTCTACATGGTCGGGGTGTGACAGAAAAGATGGTATCAGAGCTCATGGTTATAGGGAATTAGGTTATTAGTAATACTTTGACCTAGTCTATAACCTTTCTAGGACCCTAACGCGAGTTTACTTGCGTTTAGTCATAAAACAATACTGTCACCTATCCTTAGGCGACAACCACAACAAGAACATAAAATTCAAAACCGCTTTGAAAACTAATCATCTGTTCTAGGATGATTGATTACTAGGTTTTGAACCCTCTATTGTAAGGTTTTGAACTCTCCATTATATGGTTTTGAACCCCTTTGAGTTTTCAAAATCTCGTCAAGGTTTTGGGTTTTAAATAATGTGAACACGTGCAAACTGGAAGGGTGAATGCCTGTATTCTGGGTTTTCTGTCTAGGCAAGCACTTCATATACATCTCATCAGACGCGAGACCAGTTGTGCTTACCTGGGAATTCTTGGGATGAGTGTTCACTTATAGGCGAGCATGTCTTCGCGATACATTATTTTTGACCCATTTACTTTGATTTGTCACCGTCTCATTTGTTTGCCTTAGGTAACAAACAAATGATCGCAAATTCTTATGCATTGCCATTCTGTATTGATTATCCAATAAACCTTTCACTTGTTTCTTCCTATGTCTTTCATTTTCTTCTAGAATGTCTCTTCCTCTCAGCACTGGTCAAACGTCCGAGCGAACAGCCAAATTTGTCCAGCAAATAGGCGAAGTGATTCAGAAGACTGTGGATTTAGGCATTGCCATGGCTCGTCTTAACAATGAAGCCTCTCGTCTCGACAATGAAGCCACTCAAGAGCCATCAAAGGAAGCAGAAGTCAAGCCAGCACCAAAATCAAGGAAGCGTAAGGCTTCAAGGAAACCCGCAGCGGTTACACCTAATCAAGCGGGACCTAGCCAAGTGGCAAGGCCACCAGCTAGGAAGCCGTACTTAGGAACTGCTCCTAGGTGCAAGCGATGCAACCGTCATCATTTAAACCACATACCCTGCTCCAAATGTACCTACTGTGGACGGTGGGGACATCTGATTAACATATGCCGCTTTGCCATCCAAAACAAAGCTGCTATCAACCTTACTGCTACCCAACTCCAAGTCAACCCTACTCAAGCTCGCTTTCCGCCTGGATCGTGCTACAACTGTGGCGATACGAGCCATTTCAGGAACAAATGCCCAAAGCTTGCTAATGCAAATCCAACCCACGGATGAGCATTTGGCTGAACAAAGGATGTTGTTGTCTTATGCTTTTGTTTCTTCTATTTCTTGTAATGTGAAACAATCTGTTTGATTATAAATAAATTGTTGTTCACAGTTCTGATATACGAGTGTAGTTACATGTGTGTATGACTTTTCCAATGATACCTACATCAAGGAACTATGTTCCTTACAAACTACTCTTGTGATTCTCTCTTTCAAATGATCGCTCATGATTCCCTCAAAAATTTTAAGTACTCGTTTCATTCTAGGAGACGAAGTACAAGAAATAAAGTGAAATTATGAGTAATCGGGCTTTTTTTTACACATCTGTATCTTTAAATCCTTGGTTGGATAACTAAGGGTATTTTCAAATCTCATACCCATTACGTTTTAATTTTTCAACATATACAGTACAAGTCTTTCAAAAACAATCTTCATGATCTCAAAACATTTCATATAGTTTGAAAACAATTTTTCTAAATGCATTGTCTATGTTATTTCAAAAACATTGGCCATGTTATCAAAACCAACCTTCCTAATTTCAAAATATTTCAGATAGTCTGAAAACAATATTAACACAGTACATTTTCTTATCAAGTGCATGATTTCGAAAAGCATCATTCATGTTTTTCAAAAAAACCTTATACATAATTTCAAAAATTCATCTCGCATGATTTTAAAACATTCTTCATAAATATACTTACATAGTACACCTACTTTATGATTTCAAAGGTATTATATATAAGGTTTCAAGAACGTTAAACACATTTTCCTTAAAAGAACCCCATGCATAGTTTTCAAAAATATTTTCCTCATACATTGACTTAGCCTTCAAATTCCGCTTCATATGTCGCCTTGACATAGCTAGCATCTCAACTTCATAAACATTTTACTTCATGTTTTGACATAAGCACGTCCAGTGCAAGGTTTCAAAACATCTTCAACTTCTAAAATCCATAAGGGATCTTTTTATCTTCACATTTAGACCCTTGTGGATGATCATCATTCAAATCAGAGTCCTTAACTGGATTCCTTATGCACCTGAATTCGAACATTTCGGTTCCTTATAATCGAAATCGAAATTCTCTTTTAAAAATCTTTCTATCTTTATAGATAGATTCTTGTAAATGTTTAAAGTGCTAAATGAAATCCACGAGATGGATTCCTACTGTACTTTAAATACATGTACTCTGTTAGCAGAACAAACTTCTAGTTAAACAATTTTGTAGTTATGTGACTATGTGTTTATGCATCTTGTGTTTTCTTTTATGCATTTTGTGTTTTTAATACTCTGGATATTCGTTATCCAAATCCTCGCAGGATCTTTCATATCTCCATATGAGGGATTCGTAGCAGGATATTCAAAAGGTACTACCTTCAATCCTTAATGGGCTTCTATGTAATAGTTAAGACCCTTGGATTATATAAGTACCGCTCCATGATTCATAAGAGATCCTTTTAGTGGTCTAGTCTAAAAGATTGATTCACAATTTGGTTAAAGAACGACATCTAGTGATGTAGCTGAACAGACTCCTTGATAGTCTAATTAGATTATTTATTGATTTAATTAAAAGGACTCTATGGCGGTCTAGTCACACTCATCACAGGATTGTTCATTTGGTTTTACCCTGCACATTATAAAATAGACTGTGTAAACTGTGCAAGGAATTGTCTAATTATGGACGCGTACATAATTATGAAATTTAGTGCATAGAAACCCAATAAGATTTATTATGTGTAAGAACCAATAGTGACAACAATAACAAAATGAGAACGATGTAATGGAGGTACGGTGGACGCACCAATGACGCTTCATATACTTGTATATAAGTGTCCCTCTTACATTGCAAGCATAATGTTATTAATGTTACTAGAAGTTCAGAACCCTAACCAATATTGTTCGATCTTTTCAACTTCATGTTTTCAAGCTCTCACGAGTTTCCTCTAAATAAATTTCGGGACGAAATTTCCTAAAGTAGGGGAGACTGTAACACCTGTGCCTCCACGGCCATCAAACAAATACCGAACCAATGAAATATTATATTTCATATTTGGGATTTGTAAAAATATGTGTATCATTTGCACATATCAATATTTGTTCAAATCCAAACTCTAAATCACTTTCTGGAAAGTTATACGCGCACCGATGCGTAAATATAACCAGTTTAATGCAACAAACACTCCGGAATAGTGAAATAGGCTTAACATACCTTAAATAACCTTTACATAACTTAGAAATAAGTTTTGAAGGCTTTGGTAGGGCACAAACAAGTTAATTCGCTTACAGGGACTAAACTTGACAAACTGCGAAAGTATGCCAATTTAAACTGTAACGAACATTCCGGAACATGACCATAAGTTAAACACACCTTAAATATCCTTTATATAGCTTAGAAATAGGCTTTGAGGGGTTCGGTGTGCTAAAATAAACTTTTGGGTCATTCAGGGACTAAAAGTGTCAAAAAGTGCACAAGTTTGCATTTTCGCGCATAACTTACGTTCTGAATACATCCGGACATCCAAAAATTTATGTAAGCACTAAAATATTTTATTTTAGTGTTCGGCATAAGAAAAATCCATTCGTCGCGTCATTTGGATCGTTTTTCGCACTTATGCGCATTTCGTCGTAATTAAGCGAACATCTCGTTCGTACGGCTAAACGAACCAACATCCGACATATTTTTGAGCATGTTTCATGTCCACAATGTTTAGGCATCATTTTAGGGCCTTAAAGTTGGCTTTACGGGCCTTAGAAGTGCCGAAAATGGGCTTAAACACATGCAGGGACCAAAACTGTAACTTCTGAAACTTATTGCTGATCTGACATGGCCAGGCGGCCCGCCTCAGTTTCTGAACATCCTCAAGCGGGCCGCGTCCGCCTCCCTGATCAGATTAGATCGAACAGTCAGCAGTTTCCAGCTGTTTGATCCTCACCGACACATTCTCAACTGCACATTCAGCTCATTTAGACCCATTTTTAGCCACCATAACTTTCCGACACTTGTATGGATGTGATTAAGGCATGATATTCGACAAACGATCTTAACGGTTACCCGAAAACTATAAATACCCCACCCCCATTTGCTTCTAAACCCACTAGAATCTGATTTGAGGAGCTCTAAGTTGAAACCTTTGTTTCATACCTGAGCTACTTGAATCACGATTAGCATTCGGGGACCCTTCGTAAGTATTCTTTCGTTCTTTTCCTTATTTTATTGCTTTTCGAGTCAGAAAGTCAAACTT
This sequence comes from Helianthus tuberosus, assembly GCA_030545235.1. NCBI lineage: Eukaryota > Viridiplantae > Streptophyta > Magnoliopsida > Asterales > Asteraceae > Helianthus > Helianthus tuberosus. Next base: position 32,330 of record JARYGA010030684.1, read on the forward strand.
TGTTTGACTTTCAGCGTTGACCAGCTTATGGTCAATGCGAAGTTCGTTTGAACTTCGCAACGTGATTGTAATCACGATGGTTATAGTCCCTTGGGACTATGCCTACTGATTACCACGTTGTCTAGGGTCGTAAGGGTAAGCGATCTAATAAATCGCTTATACCTTCGAACCCGACCCAGTTTGGTCGATCATTAGGATCCGACCAAATATATTAGGTGACCATAGTATAGGGAATAACCTTCCGAGGTTATACCTTATGGTCACATTGTTTAAGTAGTTGTATGATAGGTAGTTTATATGCCTTAGGTAAATTACCAGAATACCCTTTTCATGTATAATTGGTAATTAAGCATATGTAACCTAAACTTTTGTCACATAACTGATTATGTAACATGTTTAGGCATATAACACTTGTCATAGGGCTAGTTAGGCGGTCCGAACGCGTTTCACGCGAACGACGCGTTAAAGTAGCATAAGCTACCTAAACGGGTCGTAATGGGTCGTAAGCACTAGATTAAGGTTTCATTTAGTATGTAGGATTTGTTAAACCATATGACACGAGTCGCTATACTCGTTTGGTTTACGAACCCTCATTCTATCAGATCTTCCGATTTAGGTCCGGTTTATTAATGTAGTTACCTATATTAGGTGCCGTTTGATATCCGTGATCTCTAGCTTTGCTTGGTGGTTATCTTAGGACTTCTGAGCAATCTCAAGTGAGTACATAGACCCCTCTTTTACTGTTTTCCAAACTGTTTTGGGGTGAAACACATGTGCCTACTTGTTACTTTCATGCTTTCCTGTTTTCACATCATATACTTGTTATGTTCAATAGTACACTTATAGTACATGATTTCATTGTTTTCATGCTATGTATGTCCATTTAGTACATGCTTAGTACATTATCTTACATTGCATCTCTGTTGCATATGTTCCAGTAACATATGGACACATTGTTTTACAGCTCTACCTTGTATGTTTACTCTAGCATACTAGGTACATTATCTTCATAAAACATGCTTACATTTTGGTATGACATTTGGTTTGTTTAAATGAGACAATGTACATTCATTAACACCGATCATGCCGCTCGGTAGTAGGTAGTGGTACCATAGGACTTGACAAATCCCATTCCTGAAATCTCGGGTTTGTTTGGACGTAAGGAATGACCGAATCCGAATACATATTCTTTTGATAACCTTGACTAAAAGGGTTATCCGGCTGTCTCAAGGCTTGGATGTATGAATTTTCACAATACCGCATAAATGTCTATATCAGTATAGCATGCATATATTACACAAAACATAACTTTGATTTAAACTATGTTTTACTTCAATACCTTGTTTTTGTGCATTTTACTTATGGTTTAAGTAGTCTTAATTTTTACTTACCATACATAACATTTGTTACACATTACTTGACTACTTTTGGACTATCAACATTTGACATGATTTATACAAGGACTTTTGACAATTGGTTTAAACATAGACATCTTACATTGTTTGGTTTGGTTTGGTTTGAGTAATTGATTAACTAACGAGGCGTGTGTAATATGATACAAGCATGGTGGATACGCCGCTGGTACTTCCTATATATAAGTGTTTGTATAGTATTACATATCGTAGCGTTATTTGAATCATTTCAATTTGAGACATATAACATTTTATACAAATAACATACTTTTCACAAGACATTGTTTTACAAAACAACTTATCTTTTACAAACTCATTTTACTTGGTTATTCATTTAACCATACATTATTCTCTTACTTATACTTATTATCTGATCTTATTGCTTTTCAAATGATTTACAAAACAAAGCAAATTACAAGGTTCATGACTGAACATTTTCTTAAACAATAAGTCATGAATCCTATTTTCATAAACCTATGTATCTCACAGGCATTTTTATGCCGACGTACCTATTTTCACATGTGTTTTCAGGAGATGATGCATAGGACTTATCAAGATACACATAGGCGGACTTGTGCCTTAGTGACTTAAAACGAGACAAGAATTAGTTAATTTATGTTATGTACTCTTTATTTCTTGTTTAAACACAATGTAACTCGTTTGTTTGATGATTAAAAAGAAACTTTAATTTCCATGGTTGTGAAACATTAATTCTGTTACAACACTCCCCGATGTTTCCGCCACGTTTTGTATGTTCTACGTGGTCGGGGTGTGACAGATTCCAAGGAGTTTCAAGCAAGAACCAAGCTTCATATCATCTTTTTAATCAAAAACCCACTTGAATCTTGAGGGTATAAAACTATTCTTTTTAAAAGTATTCTTGATTCTTAGTGTTGAAAATAATAGTGAAAGGTTTCTCTTGAACTTGGAATGAATCACAAACTTGAATCAAACAAAGAATGAGATTTTAATCTAAGTAAAAATAAGTGTGTATGAGTGTGTATATATGGCCGAAAGTTTGAGTGTGTATGTGTTTAGTTGTGTTTTGATTTTTGATTAAATGATCTTTGATTGATTTGAGTTGAATCTTGAAAGATGGATACATGCATGTGTTAGAAAGATATCATAAAAGAAGGTTTTAAAAGAAGTCATGTGATTGATGATGAATATGATAAAAGTGAACTTTTGGAAGTTCATGTATGTGTATATGTGTGTCGTATATATATGTATATATGTATGCATGTATGTAAGTTTTGTCACATGTACATAAATGAAGGAATGTTCGTATGAAAATGATTTAGTGATAGTGAAATGGATATGTTTGATTTATATGAACATGACATAAGTATGGTCTTTTGATGCATATTAAGATCATGTTAGGTGATAATGTTATGATATGAGCATATTAGATGCATATACTTAGACATGCATGAAGAGATGTGATCTTAAAAAGGTGATTTGAGTATGATTGAGTAAAAATCAGTTATGAGCAGATTATAAACTCTAAAATGAAGTTATTTTAAAGTGTTTAGTGACTTATAACTTTGTCATAATATTTGCTAGCTTTGCATGTTGTACTTGGTGCATTAAAAGTTGTAAAATATGTGAAATCGCATGATTTATGTGACTTAAACAAAAACTACACTAATCTGATTATAACCATTATTTTAATCAGTAAATAACATGTATTGTGTTAAAATATCAAGTCATTTCGAGTTGGGATGATTATAGTAACGTTTAACGTAAAACTATGCGTTAAAACGGTCAAAAATCGGCTTTTTGAGTGATTTTTATAAAACTGATTTAGATCAGTAAATAAACTGATATTTTTAGTTTAAAAATAAGTATTTTAACTAATTTTAAGTTTACTTGGTGTTTGGATGGTCATACGTGATTTCCGACGACCGAAAACGTTGCCGAATCGCTAAAATACGCCTTTTTCTAAGTACACTAGTATGGGTAAAATTTTGGGTAAACCTTATGTGTTAAAATGTGTTATGTGATTTAAACACGAGAATGTGAAAATATGTTAAGTTTTAACATGATTTTAAAGATTTGGATTATGCATGTATATTTGTGCGTTTTGTGCGGTAAAAACGGTAAAATTTTGTTAAATGTGTAACTTGTTTGTCGGGCATGAAATTTGGTACATATGAGATGTTTTATGTATAATTGCTTTAAAAATGACTAAATAGATAAGTTAGTAATATTTTGAGTGTTCGGTATTAAATTATTTGAACGTTTATGTATATACATTACGAAGCGCGAATCGTAGATATATTACGTATAAACGGGAGAGTTAATGGATTCACACAATAATGGTCACCAATAAAATCGTTCAAGTCGAAAAAATCATAAAAATATATATATGTATGTATATGGACTCATATATATATATTAACGTGCCAACATAATCAAAATGACAAATTTTTTAGAAACTCTCAAAGTTATGTGATAATTCTAAGAAACGGAGAAACTTAGGATTTTTGTGTTAAATACATATTGATTTAGAATTGTTCCTATATTAGGACGTATATAAAAATCAATATCTGGGATTGCGGTATTAAAATACGCACCCAAAGGTGAGTGTCACTAAACCCCTCTTTTTGCTGCTTTGTACATATTTTGGGGGTAGAACACGTCGTTAAAAGGGTTTAATAATGTTTTCGAAATAAAACATACCTTTTAATATAAAAAATATATATTTTTGGTAAAAAAATATATGAGGTTTGATAAGTTACACGTTTCGAAGTAAAACGTTTTTGATGAATAAATGTTGGACATTGGGATGGTACGGTGTTTCCGAGGCGAAACAGACCGTAAAGTTGGGACGGATGTCGGCCTGGGTCTCGAGTGATGGAGATTCAGGGGATTCGTGCAACTACGTGTATTAAATTATCATATTAGTAGGATATATGTATTGTACGTGAGGCAGACATCATATTGTTCTTCGAGAAAGG
>JARYGA010030685.1:0-65495 GCA_030545235.1 Helianthus tuberosus
GAAACGTGTGTATAGTTGTTTAAACGAAACGTTGAGTTTATCGTATCAAAATTAGATTGAGCTTGGTTTAAAAGGTAGAATATAGTTGCATATGTAAAAGGGTATAAAGTACTCATGGGTTAAGCATATTGCATTTTGTAATGAATGGAAATGCTACTTTTGTTTTAAAAGAGTTTACGAAATCCGAAGATGGTTGGTCTCCAAGAAGTCTTCTTGCCCACGTGTTTTGTAAATTGGTGTAGGAAAAGGTTTTCAATCAAAAGTAAGTTCATTTCATCAAACAAGAAATTATGAATTTAGGAGGTTCTTGTGAAGACGAGGATCCTTAGAAAAGAATTTTAGCAAAAGGACTTAGTGATTGTTAAAAGTTCTAACAAATGATTTGTTGATGTTAAAAAGAGTCTTTGGTAAAACGATCATATAACATCCATAAGATCTTATAGGTGTAAAAGAAAGGTTGGTTTGATCCTCCGATCGAGAATGAAAGTCTTTAGTTTGGTGATTTATAGCATAAGTGCGTTTTAGTGATTAGGCCGAATATGGAGTTCATGGGCAAGAGATTCCTTGGACCGATTAAATTGATAGGTAGCATTGCGTAAGGTTTGAAAATTTGTGTAGTAAAACGTTTAAGATATGTTTAAGGATCGCGTGTATAAGAGTTAAGTGAAAATAGGTTGTAGGATAGAAAGTACGCTTGATAAAACAATGTATTTCGAAATCGTGTACGCATGTATTTTGAATAATGTTAAATAATTTAGGTATAAAACATGATCGAGTTTGCATAATAAGGTATTTTGAAGAGGCGTTTCGGTAACGATCACCTAGGTAAGGGAATCACCCCGAACTCGTTGGTGAGGTCGTTTTAAGGAAAGGGAAGTGGAGTTAATCGTCAAGGTAAGGAAATCACTCCTATCTCGATGATATGTTTCCACCTTTCGTTACAAGAAATATGAATTTAAATTATATGAAATCATGCATATGTATAAGTGTACGGAAAAGATTTAGTATGATGTGTGTGTGAGAAGAAAATATCGAAAGCAAATTCGAATTTGAAAGATTGCATCGTATAAAATGAATAATATAACGTATGTTTGATTAAAATTTAGGATGGTTCCAAAGCGGAACTTTGACTAACCAAAGTGGTCGAAAAGTCTTTCGAATTTGAGGAGCATGCTTTGGCCTAATAGGTGAAATACTCTTGCCGACAAGTCGGTTAACGGTATTTACCCTTCCGGTTACTACATGTCCCCAATTCAATTGAAATTTCGAGACTTGGCGGGATTAATGAAAATCAAGGAGTGGAACTAGTCGACAAGGTGCGGGTTTCACCCCTAACTTGGCGATTTAGTATCCTAAGCGTGGTTGGTACTCGTCGGGTCAAAAGTTAATTTTAACACTTTGACGAGGGTCCACTAGAATTTGAATTCGAATTTTTCCATCAAGATGAGGATGTCACTCCTAACTTGATGGTGAATTTCGTGCAAGAAAAAGAAAAGTAGAAGGATTGAGAGTCATTCACCAAATTGTGGGTTTCACGCCTATTTTGGTGAAGTCGCCTCGTTTGTGTATTACGAGTGGTTTGTGAATTTTAGAATAGTCGAGTAAAATGACGTATTCTCAAAATAATAATAACTGTAGGCACATAAAGCATCTCAAGAAAATAACACGTAAAAGACATTTCAAAATGGCACATAAATAATGACATATTAAAACAAATATGAACACATATTAAAACATGTATAATAACATAAGAATAGCATGCCAAGTATGATTCATAAGGATTAAATGTCATATATGTTTAAAAGGCTTAAAGAGAATGTATAAGAAACACATAAAGTGGCATGCGCGTAGTTTCAAATAAAACATAAGAATGAGGCTCTAAAACTATAGACTAGGTAAAAGCATTCCTACTTTTCCTAATTCCCTATAGTTATGGCTCTGATACCAATCTGTCACACCCCAACCGATGGCGGAAACATCGGAGTGAGACGAAGAAAGATTGCTCATCATACATAACGCTAAATTGTGACAATAGAATTAAAGATATATTGATTTCTTTCATAAATAAATGTTACAATACATGAAATTTGAAATACAACATGTTAAATACAAGAAGAACAATACGACAACAATTATGACATTTATACAACGTATTTAATCTAAACGTCTATATGTGTATCTAGGTATCAACGCTACTTCGTTTCATAGCATCATCATCCTCAACCTGTAACATGTTTAAAATAAAGTTCAATGCAAAAGCAAAGGCGAGTATACAAGTTTGGTACATACATAACAAAAGATAAGTTTTAAACAATTCCTCATAGCAAGCATGTGATTCAAGATAAACAATAAATTTGGCATGTGTCAAACATATCAAACCAATAATGAGACGGAAGATGCTCATGACATAACCACAAGTCTACGGGCGGGTCGTCAATCCTATAGCGCTACATATGTCACGGTTAGGCTCGTACGAAGTTAATGATAAGTTCAACACATAAGTTTCACCCAAGTTCAAAGTATCAAGCAATCACGTATACAAGCATGTTATAGGAATGTTCATGTGTTTAAGCAAAATGTTCATGTGTAAGTTTTTGATAAGTAAACATGTTACACCCCAAAAAGTGGTAAAAGTAAAGTGGGGAATACGAGTATACTCACTATATTGCATATGCTTTCCGATTATCCAATTGTTGACGATTAGAGATGTAGAGTCCGAATGTATAAGGGTTTAAGTTCGGGTATGTTTAGAGTCGAGATTCGGAATAAAATAACATGAAAATAACATATGAAAATAACATGTGAAAATAATCGTCCTCAACACATAACACTTGTATGACACTTGGTAACCATAAGGGTTATGATAATGTTTTCATGAGTTGAACACCCATAAGAATCGTAACAAGGTTTAGGTCTTAGATGATGTCCTACTACTTTGACAAATGAACATGAGTTCAACATCAAAGGTTCGAATGTACATAGATATTATTTAGGTTGAGTATTACATATTATTTAGTCCAATAATTCATGTAGGAGGTAGAAGATTAGGATCTTCATTTAGGCACCTCGAGTTATCATAGATGTCATGTATGGGGTAGGAAGAACATGCTTCCATTTAGGAACCCCTTGAATGTTCACCACTTCACTTGATGTAAAGACAACCAAGGAGGGTCACGAACTAGGATTAGCACAATAATATAAACAACCTAACTAAAGAGAAATCATCAAATCATGTGAGGATTGTATGTAGGACAACCCAAGTTGTTCCATAATCACTCATTCATCAAGATCTAAGCTTGACATGATTTGTGGGTTAAATACCCTAACCAAAACAGGAAGTTTATGAGGTTTAATCCTCTGATTTTAAGTGTCTCAACCTTGTTTTTAAGCTTAACCAACCATGAGATAGGTTGTAAGCATTGGGACATAGGTATGAGATGTGTTAGACACAAGTTGGATAAGTTTAAACAAGCTTTTGAAGAACTTAAAACAAAACAGAAAGTTTATGGACCATTTCAGGGCAATTCCAGGTCTGATTTCTCCAAGGAGAAATCAAGGAATCAAACCCCATGATTATCCAAGCAAGTAGGAAGAAGAATCAAGTAATTTCGTTGAGAAATGGGCAAGTTATGCTCACTTTAGTGCAAGTGTATGAATCTGTCCGAAAATGCAGATTTGCAACTGATTTGAGAGTGAATTTGTGAGTTGTAGAGAGTTGTGAAAGTGTAAAAATGATTGGAGAGGGTGTGTATTTATAGTGGAAGGGGTTAGAGATGATTGGAGGTGTTTAGAGGTGGATTAGAGGTGATTGGGGAGTGCTAGAACTTGGGATTTTGTGCAAAATCGCGTAGAAATGGAGTTGAATGTGTTTTCTGCAGATATGAGGTCCATGCGGCCCGCTTAAGGAAACAGGGAAAGTTCACGCGGGCCACCCGCCCCTAAGGTTCCGGATCTAAGTTTCAAAAATTACAATTTGGCCCCTAGAGTTATTATTTTAGTGTTTTTAGGGCATTTAAGGACTATAATTGCCACAAAAGCATAGTTTGAGGTACATTTAAGTATGAGGAACATAATCAAAGTATAATTAAGCGTATGAAGGTCGTATTCAAGTATCGTTTATGATCGAAACACGCTTTATGCATAAGTTTCATGTATTTACAAGTTTAGCACCTAGTTCCCAAGAATTACGAATAGGCATCAATTGTTCCACGAAATTGAACGTATGAGCATATATAAAGTATGTATAACATGTAATTAACAAAATACGAGTTTTATTCATGATCCAAGTCTCAGATTTTACAATGGTTACAAAGAAAGGACGATTACAAGAACACAAGGTTTCCAAAAATAGAAACACGAACAAGGCTTGCTATAAAAGGAAAGTACAAATAAGCGGGGCGTTACACGTTAAGCGATACATGATGAGCGATGGAGTAACACACAAGCGATAGAGCGATACACAAGCGATAGGGCAAGCGATAGAGCGATTTCCCATGATATTCGATAGCGCGATGCACATAATAAGCGATTGAGCTAACACACAATGAGCGATTGGGATAGCGAGATAGATTCTAGCGATAATACGATTGCGAGCGTGTTGACTTATGAAAAGTCTTAGCGATTACACGCTTTGAGTTGCGATTGAGATTGTTACGCCTTGCGATGTAGTGTAGTGTGTTGAAAGTAGAATTAAATAGTATACTTGGTCTAATAACGTTCAACTTGTATGGCAGTTTCTTCACAAGACATTGGTTGGCATGGCGAAGCACTTATATATAGGAAGTACCAGCGGCGTATCCACCACGCTTCAACCACACGCCTCTGCCCCGTGAATAGGTGTCACACTGTGTCGAGATGGTCACGACGCTTATATATAGGAAGTACCAGCGGCGTATCCACCATGCTTGACCATGCTTTTAACGTTATGGCATCATTGAAACTCATTACGATTTCCGTGCACTGATCACAGTAATCCCGTGTGCACCCGTGATTAATTTGATCCTTGCACGTTTATCGTACTTTATCTCAAGAACGCATAGTAGGGGTAAACACATTATATAGTACCTAGTGCTAGTATATAGTCTGTGCGCGATTGCGAGAGATAAATAGAATCCACATTGCGTCGAGAAATAGAACAAGTTCATCATGCAAAAGAAATTGACGGCGAAAATCGTATCATTACAACAACATTGGAAGCATAATTAATGTTGTTGTGGAGGACTTCTACGGAGATTGCGATTGTTGCTGGAATTCCTCAAGTCTGCGATCCCGTGTGGCAGTGCTGGGTAAGATGACCATACCAGTTGCAATTTGCGCAAAAGCGATAGTTAGCTTCTGGCGGGTGATGATACGTACACGTGAGACACGGGGGATGAGCTTCGTTGTAGTCGCGCTTCGAGTGAACTGGGATTGATTGGAGAGGTTCTGGTCGCGACGGTTCAGTTGTTGAAGAGTTTGGGCTCATGGACTTCCGTTTGCGGCTGGGCGGAGCTTCCTGAAACGGTGCGTTGTCGTCGGAGGATTCGTCCGAGGATTCACCTGAAGAATCGTCGGAGGAACCGTCAGAAGAATCAATAACGATTACTTGCTGAGCTTGTTTGACAGGGTTCTTGGAGAAGGATCCGTCCAAGTCTCGTTTGTCGTTGATTTCTGCGGCTAAGGCGTAGGTTTCTTCGATGGTAGTAGGTCTGGCAGCTTTGACAAAATCGCCCACACATTCAGGCAAGCCGCGAATGTCCTTCGTGATGGCTTTTTTCTGAAGTGTTGACTTGACTTGGGCAGATTATGCTAAGCTGTTTGAACCTTACGGTGTAGCCAGTGTTGTCACCTTCGACTTGCTTGATTTTCCAAAATTCGTCTTCCAGTTTCTGGACTTCGTGGGGGGGGGGGCAATACTCTTTCTTCATTAGCTCTTTCAGCTCATCCCAAGAGAGAGCGTAAGCTGCGGAGATCCCACGTTTGTTACGTTCGGTTGTCCACCAGTCGAGTGCTCGCATTTGGAATACCCCGGTAGCGCAAGTAGTACGAAATCCATCAGAACACCCACTCTGACGAAGGGTAATCTCGATAGAATTGGTCCACTGGAGTAGCTGGGAGACACCTCCTTCACCCATGAACTCCATTGGGTCACAGGCTTTGAAGTGTTTGTAGAGGAAAGCAGATTGCGGCGCTTCCGTCTAGAGTCTTCCGAGGTTCGGGAGTTGCTGAGAGAGTGCACTTGAGCGACAATTTGAGGAATGACCTTGGCCACCTCCCCGGCCACAAGCGAGGAAATCCTCTTCTCGGCGCTTCGTTTGGCCCTTCTCCTAGTTGTTTGTCTCGAGGCGGAGTCGTTTAAAGACAACTAGACAGAGAGAGATCTGGAGTGAGATTTGATCATAATGATTTTTGAGTTTTGCGATGCGATTGAGTGCGATCAAAACTTGTTAGGAGTAATATAATAGATATCACAAGGAGCCACATTGGAGACACGAGATTCCTAAGTTCTCACACAATTGATTCGTTTTGTACATATAGTTAGTTGTAGTTTATACTTAAACACATACATGTCGGTGTAGGATGCGCGAGGACGCGATGAAGAGGGAGAGAGCGAGAGCGAGATCGAGAGAGAAAAACGAGTAATTAGACATTAGTTTTGTTGCGAACATTCGGTTTTCATTTTAGATTGCGATGGCTGTGCGAGTTGTGCGTTTATAAAGCAGGGAGCGAAAATCGATAAATCGAGAAATCGAATAAGCGTAAATAAGTTCCAACAAGCGTAAAATCAGTGAGTCGTATGCTAGAAAATAGATAGAGTGCCTCGGGTGATTAGGCGTCGACTGCCCAAGGTAACCCAACCATACCCAACAAGTTCGCGCACGCGCGTTGCCCTAGAAGACTATGCTTCCACTAGGATACAGCTCATGGCATTCGTCCTCCTAGTCATCGTGTGGCTCGAGTCATTGTTATGGTCGTGTCCTTAGTGAGAGCTTTTGAAAACCATTTTTACAGAGAGTGGAACGGTTTATTAAGATACGGGTTTCACCCCTGACTTAATTACTTCGCTCCTAGCTGTGGTTGTGCTCTTCGAATAAGTTCGAGAGTTTCCACTAGAATTCGAAATGGAGACTTTCGCCAAGATGTGGATGTCACTCCTAGCTCGACGGAAAGTTCTCGTGCTAGAAAAATGCGCTGAGTGAGCGATCTTATCGAGAGTTCTTGGTTTTCACGCCTGATCTCGACTGGACCACTCGATTGTGTTACGCGAGTATTTTCAAAAACGTGTGTAATGTGTTGGCCTTAGGAAAGGCTAAGTAACATTCCAGCCTTAGGAAAGGCTCTTCATGTGAAGTTGAAGTATGCGGTGTTCACACAAAGTCGTAGTTTTTAACAGATTCGAACGAGAGTATCAAGTAGGCCCGTACGATTACTACTGGGTTGGCATGAGTCAGCGCGTTGTTGCCTAGACTATAGACTAGGTCGTTTCTAAGACATTAACCCGGACTAGGTCAAGTCTGACCTAATTCCCTATAGCTATGGCTCTTATACCAATCTGTCACACCCCAACCGATGGCGGAATCATCGGAGCGCGGCACTAGGCGAATCAGATTGCTCAAGAGAATCCATAACAACTACATTGTGACAGTATTTAATGCATTCATTATCCCATACTAATAAACAATTACAATCACATAAGTTGTCACGAATTTTCATGTTCTCCCAAACAATACAAATCCGATAACCTAGATTTTAGGTGTGTTTCTAGACTTCCTAGCTTGATTTGATGTAGACGGCGACTAAACCTGCAACATACGTTAAAATAACGTCAATACAAAAGTATTGGCGAGTATACAAGTTTTGATTATGTCTAGATCTATGCGAAAATGTTGTTTATTCTTGTGGAAATCCTTCAGATCTGAGTGGTTCTTAGTGGAATGAGGCCAACACTTGAAGTTCATAAGAACTCCATGATGACATCATCCTAGAACACCTCAAATCCATTGATTTCACGGTTAAAAGTTGAGATTCAAAAGATAGAAAGGTGTAGGAGTGCGTGTAGATCATGAAAGTACAAGATTTGAGGTAGAAACTTACAAGAATCACGAGAAATCGAGAGGAAAGAGCCCCAAAGCGTGCTGGTCGAGTGAGAACTGTCACATCACTGTTCAAGTGATGTGACAAGTGCTATTTATAGGTGAAGGGAAGTGAAGGGGAAGAAGTGCAACGGATCGGATGGCAATCCGATCGGGTGGCTGTCCGATCGGGTGGCAATCCGATCGGGTGGCCACTCGATCGATCAGTCACTCGATCGGCGGTCTCCGGCGTGTTGTTTTTCGATGTTTCGTTTTGTTCGTTAAGCTTTAGCGATAGTTTGGTCACACCTTTTCATACCCACATTCATATATTTAGTATAATTAGTCACATAGGGTCGTATAAATATCCACATTTCAAGGTTGCGATACAATAACCGGGTTTCGTTTCGAATATGCGTTACTCTGCGATGCTTCACGGCCGTCTAGGAGGGTAGAATAGGTCCTCACTCAACGTCATCGAGAGCGTTGGTGTGTGTGATGCGATGTGTTATAGCGATAAAGTATGCGTAATATGCGAAAATACTGCGAATAGTGATGTATGCGATATAGCTACATTATGACCCGAATCTCTAATGCTAGGCGTAACGAGTATAACGAGTAGTAACAACGCACGAACGTGCGGGTTGTTACAGTTCAGTACTTAGACAGACATGATGTTAAGATACACAATAAGCCCCAGGACCAAGTGATACACTAGTATAGTGTGTAGGGACGTAGGGATTACAAAACTGCCTTCCTAGTGATGACATAGGTATCGGAAAGTGCCAGAAACACACTAAAACTGCAAAATTCTGCAGAAGATAGATAAATTCAGCAATTTTCAGTAGTTTAACATCTAAATATAATGCAGAGAAGTGGTTTAATGGTCCAGAATGCTTTCCTAAGTGTCGGGAACCGAAACTGTCATAAAATGCAACATAAAGCACACTAAACTGCGCAATTCGGCACTTTAACGAACAGTGATGAAACGAACAACCGTACACTACCCGAAACATCAAATTCTTACTAGAAGCATTGTTTTAGTGTTACAAAGCTAGTTATGGTCACCGAACATCATAACACATCTCATGAACATTAAATACATAAAATACCTAACTAGCACCATTACTTTCCAACTAAATCAAGTAACTAACAATTGAAATATTACACTTTACCCCCCCCCCCCATCCAAGGCCGGTTAGACAAGGGCCCCACATATGGATTTTCTTTTATTATTTTATAAGATCTTGTTTGGAATTTGCTTAACAAATATGCTTTGTGCCATCCTAATGTTGGAGGTTATTTTATAAGGACCATAAGACACAACCTTCATCCATTCTCATCATCTTCAACTCACCAAAACTCCCTTCTCCTTCCTTAAACTCACGGCCCAAACCCCCTCCCATACAACCTTCATTTTCAATCAATCTCCAACTAATCCATGGTGATCTAGAGGTGTAAGACGCTAAGTTAGGAAGCTTGGAGGCCTTGGAGATTGAAGGACCATCACCATTTGCTTTTATCCACTCTATTTCTTCTCTTGATCATCCCTAGCCTTGTGCTAGTAGTAAGACTCTTGTGATCTCATTTTACTTCATATTATGTTGGTTAAAAGATGATATAAGTTGCTAAACATAAAGATCATGAAGAAACATAAGCATAAACATGAACATAAAGCTCCAAAACATGAAGATCAAGTTGTTTTAAGTGTATGTAGTGTACTTGAATGTTGATCTCTTGTGCTTATGATGTTGATCATCATAAGAACCTTGCTAGATGATGATTAAACACATGATCTAGCAAGTATAAGGATAGATCTTGAGAAAATCATAATGATCATCCTCTATGTAAACATGAACTTGAACAATGAAGTTGTTTTTACGAATAATGAAGTATGAAACATGTTATAAGACTTGTAGAATGATGATTTCAAAGATAGATTTCTCAAGAAACTAAGTTAAAATATAAGATTTACATAAACGTGGTTCTTAAAGAAATTAACCACATTTTTTGTGGTTAATCAAGTGTAGAAATATATATTTAACAAGAAAAGTTCAAGAAGAAATAATTTTACAAAATCACTTTACAAGTTGTGAAGATCTAAATCTTTCATGAATGATATTTTTAAATAAATAACCACACTTTAAAGGGTAACTAAGCTTACTAAATACTCTAGTAAGTTACTACAAATTTTTACAAAGTTTCAAGTTCATGTCATAGTGTAAATCCCATATTTTTGGCACATGGTAACTGTTAAATGATTTGTGGATTGATTGTGTTGATTTACAAAAGAAAATGATATACCTTGAAGGTATGGAAACCTCCATTTTTAAGAGAAACTATGGCAAAATTTTTCTAAAAATTAAACACTTAGAAAAATATTTCCAAATAAATGTTTACAAGTGTATTTCAAACCATAAATCTTTACATAAACTTTGCATTAATTTTTGTTACAAAAATTATAAATATTGGAGGTTGATTTTTATAAATAAAAGTGACTAAATATCTATGTAGGAAATATATATTTAGAAGTCACCATGTGTGTGATTATTTGTATACTTTGTGTATTAGTTATATTATTTTAGGACTTGAAATAATATAACTCACTAAAATACCAAGAATTACAATCCAAAATATTACCAAAATTACAAGAATATGAATATACAAGTTATACACAAAATATTGGTGAAACCGAACTATGGAATATGACTTACAAAATACTTCGGAAATAATATTCATGT
Organism: Helianthus tuberosus; assembly: GCA_030545235.1. Lineage (NCBI taxonomy): Eukaryota > Viridiplantae > Streptophyta > Magnoliopsida > Asterales > Asteraceae > Helianthus > Helianthus tuberosus. The sequence goes on from JARYGA010030685.1 coordinate 10,793, forward strand.
CAATATTTTGGTAAATAATATTTTGGACACCAAAGGAAACAAAAATATGATTTTTACAATTATTAAAAAGTTACATCATATTTTTTACAAGAGGAAAATATATTATTTTGGGTGAATAAAAATATATATATATTTTTCACGGAATTATTAGAAGATGTAATATTCTTGGGAGAAATGTATATTTCTTAAACAAACATGAAATACAATATTTTTGGGGTAAAAGATATATTTTCTCAAATAAATATGAAATATATCATTTTTGGAGAAAAACAAGTTTATATATATTTTCTAAGTTAGACTTGAAAATATGTTATTTTTGGAACTTATACGAAAATACAAATATTTTTGCCAAATGAGAATTATAAATAATATTTCTTAAAGTATATATTTTGGAAATATATATTGGTGAACTTTTATTTGAGATAAATTCCGGAAAAATTAATACAAAATAAATATATGAATACTTAACAATTACAAGAAAATACGTATTCTCGTACGTATAAATACACTCCGGAATACGACCTCAATACATGGCAAAAATATACAAGTATGAGGATACGAATACAAATACACCCATCCTTGGGAAGGAAATACATGTATAATTACTTGAAAGGTATCAAGTTAAAATATATTGTTTTAACAATTATTCCAAAATTTAATAAATATAATTTAAGTTAAAATAGTTATTATTTTAACAAATAATTGTATAACTTGGAATAATATTGAAGACACAAAGATACGTAACTCAAAGCCACAAATTAATACTAAGTCAAGGCACGACCCGCTTGTCTAATAGACCGTAGTACGTTGTAGGTAGTCGTACACACTAGTAGCAGCTTGAGTTACGTTGGATTGAAGAACGCAAAACTGTGAGTTCATGTCCCCCTTTTCTCTTAAATGTTTTGGGTTTTATAACTCTCGGGGGTGGAATACATGTTACGGATGTTTAAACGGTATGAATTGACTAGGAAATGAACTATTAGATCATGTGAGCATAGATTGAATTTGAAATGCCATTAATTCTTAATTAGGGACGAAGGTTAGATCTAACGGGTACGGTCGAACCCCACTCATGGTACTTATGTGACCACTTGAGTGCTTCGGTGTCTTGGTCAAGGTAAATCGACAATAGTCAAGGAAAATTGACATAGTCAAGGTAAATTGACATAGTCAAAGGGGAATTCGACATAGTCGAGGGAATCGAAGAGGGTATAAGCCTACTCATTTTGAGTGCTCCCTATGTCTTCACATGCTTTAATGACCTTGTAAAACATTAATTTGATATGTTCATAAATGCTTTTCATACCTGTTTTCAAAGGAGTTTCTTAAAAGTTTACAAGCTTTTCAGTACTCAAACAAAACGCGTGAACTCGCTCAACTTTTGTTGATGTTTTACAAAATTACATGTATTTCAGGTAACAAGTTGGATCTTGGGCGTAGGTGTTGTTTCTAGAAGTAGATTCCAAGTTTAGATGTCATCCACTTTTGTTGGTTTGTAACTTAGTTGAAGGTTGTGCTGTTTGAAACTTAAATAAATGGTGTTTGTAATACTTTGAACTTAATGAATGGATGAACATCGTTTTGATTATATAGTTGTTTATTATAATTGAATGCAATGGTATTAAACAAGTCACACATAATACGCTTCCGTAAAAGTCAGGGTGTGACATCTTCTCCGTTCATCATCACATCTAGGCGGCTGAACTTGGTTTAAAAATAGAGTTTTGGTGTGGGGCGGTTAAAACGAAGAAGAAGAAGATAACGGGCTGCTTTTGTTTTGATTTTTGTTTTTAATATAATAATATTAATAATAATAATTATAATATTAAATTAGTTTTTTTGTTCTTATATTTAAAAAAATAAATAAATAAATAAAATAAAATAAAAGGTTTTTAATTAATAAAAAAAAGGGAAAGGGACTTGGTTATTGTTTGGTGATAAGTTTTAACAGGCTTGGAGGTGTGGTACAGAAAAGCTAGTTCATGCGTGTTTTAAAGGGTTTGAGTTAGCGAGTACACGGGTTCTCGCTTTGGGCTTGTGTTGAGGAAATAGTGTACAGGATCACATCTTCGGGGGATCACATTTTCGGGGGATCACATTTCCGGGGGATCACAGTCTTGCTACTTAGAAATGTCGATTCAAATTCACGACTTCACTCCCATTGCTACTGAGGTATGTGTAGATGATATTTGTTGTACTTCTAAGTGTAAGGAGAAGGTAAAAGGGTTTAAGGAGCAGGCCGACTCGCTCATTATGCAACTTCAATATACCAGATCCAATAGTTATGAAATCAAAAAGAAACAGGACGGGTATAAGGATATGGTGGAGGCGCAAAAGCTTGATATTCGAAAGTTGCATAACGATCTGAGTGAAGCGAACTGTAGGTATCTCCACTTCAAAGAGCTATCTGAAAAATTAACTGTTGAATTAAATGATTTAAAATCAACTTTTGAAAATACAGAATTCAATTTTAAAAAGTTTGATGTTTCTAGTGAAAAGGTCGAAAAGATGATCAATTAACAGTTAAAATAGAGCAAAAAGGAAGTGAGGAACAAAGGATTGGGATTTGTATGCATACCTCCACCATACAATCACAATTACACCTCACTTCCCATGACTGAAGAGGAGATAAATAATCTGCTTGAAATGGAATATGGGAAGCCCGGGGATAGGAAGGTTGAGCCTGCTAAGCCAAAGAAAGTTAAAATCACAAGGCCAGATAAAACCGAAATTATTCTAGAAAAACAGGCGTTTGATAAAACTTTCGTGAAACCTGCTGATGTTTCAAACCAAACCGAGACTCTAAATTTTGAGAATAATGCGAACATTGACAAACATTTTCAAGTATTAGATAATAATGAGTCAATTTCTTCTCAAAATTCACCTAAAGTACAACAACAAGAGAAAGAGTCTAAAACAACATCTCTCAACTTCAAGTTTGGTATGATGAATGAGTTTGCTGAATGGTCTCGCAAACAAACTGAGTCAACTGTTCCATCTGATTCGTCATGTGACTCCACAGAGACAGCTACCTGTGAAAAGTCAGAGTTAGTTAATTATGTCGAGTCTAGTCACGAATCACCTGAAGAAGTTGAATCAGAACAGATACAAGTAGAATCAAAATCCACTTCAGAAGCTTCCGTTGAATCTAGTGGTGAGTCAACAACAGAAGCCTCTGCTCAGCCATTAAATACTGATGATTCTGAAACTACTGAACAAACGGTGTCACTCGAGAATGAATATGTTACTACGACATCGCCTGACACCGTTTGTGAACGAGTGAATATTACTGATGCTTCTACTTCATGTGCAGATGAGGTAATAATTGAGGTTTGGGTTGAGGGGGATGATATTGGTTGTCAAAAAGCTGACGATGTTTGTTTAAAAACATCAAATTTATCTGCTGATGCTCCTCCTTATGTGAGAAAGGTTGTTTCTGAGCCAGCTTTGAGAGGCCCTTCATATAATATGTGCCTCCAAAGCCAACAGTTAGGAATGACAATGCTAAACAAGTTTTATAACTCAAATCCTTTATAAGTTGGATCGAACGGATCGGGATATGCTTCTTACATAAAGAAGCAAACATGCTACAACTGCGGCATACCCGGTCACATTGCAAGAAACTGCACACATTGTCCCTATGTGCCATACTATACACAGCATCAGAAGGTTACACCAAGGGAGAGATCTTATTCTAAGCCGATGAAGGTGGAAAAGCCTAAGGCAATGATGAATAAGCATCCCCAGGTTAAACCATCTGATGGGGATTGGAATGCTGCGAAAAACAAAAGAAAACAAGCTTTGAAACCCAAACAAGTTTTGAAAAATAAAAGGGTTGAAAAGCAAACTGTTTTGCCCAAGGCCCCTAAGAAATTAGAGAAGCCTAAACAAGTTTGGAAGGCAAAACATAATCCAGCAACATCACCAATCCTTGAATCAAAAGGGGGCATGTGCTTTCGAGAAGTGTCATATGTTGATACTTCAGGAATACCCAGGACCACAATGGCCTGGGTACCAATGTCTTACTGATCTCCTTACTTTTCAGGGACAACCAAGGAGGAGTTGTTGACAATCCTTGGATGTTGATAGCGGTTGTTCCAGATACATAACGGGTAACATTTCACTGTTGCAAAATGTATATTTCTTTACAGTTGATATGTTTCGTTTGAAGGAGATAAAGGAGGTAAGACAAGATCAGCGAAAAGGTACAAAATTTGAATTTCGTTTTCTAATTTTGATATTGATTAGTCTCAAATATTATGATGGAACGGTTAGGCAAAAACAACAAAAATATTTTCATTTTCTTTTGTGTTTCTCGTTGTACATACGTTTTCGTTGTTAGGTAAATTTTCGCATAAGATTTATGCACAAATTTAGGGGGGTATCAAATGATTTCTGTAAATAGAGAAAATGAGAAAATACAAAAACATTCGAAAAACAGAAAAATAAAAAATATTTTGTTGCATATATGGGAAATAAAATAATTTCACTATGTGGATTAAGGCTGACTCATGTAAGACCAATATTGAAATGGTCTGACTCTAGAGCGATATGTTGGTAGGCTTTATCCTGATGGCTAGATTCTTTGACTGGTTCTGTGTAGAACACTAATATTATTCTAGGACCTCAGGAAAGAACGTCACTTGGAATTAGGACATGGCTATTTGAATGCGTGTGTGACGTCCCGATACACACAATTTCGTTCTAGTTCTGAAATCTTTTCTGACCAACTCGTGTATCTCCTTTGTTTTGCGTGAGCAAAGACCTGGAGGTGCTAGGCAACGTCAGCTTATGTTTTGCGTGAGCAAAGACCTAGCTGTACATTGTCGCGCTCTAGATCATATACACCCGAAAGAGGCCCTCTAGTGCCCGAAAGAAACCCGAAAAACCTATATCAAACTAAGAAAACTCATTTGATCTGTATATTATATCCATCTCTGCTAAAGATCTATTCTGTTCTATACTCAATCCAGTCACAGTCAAGGTTTCAGAATCCTAGAACGGGCTTGTGAAACATGTGGTAGGGAAACTGCATGTATGATAGTGTGTTCTGATTAAAATTCTAGGATTTGATTGTGATTGAATTGAGTGTTCATATCAATTAAAATGAAAACATGATAAATCAGTTGCAGACCGTCATTTGAAAAAGTGTAGGATCGTTGTACGACCTGAATGAGTCGATCAGAAGAGTTGTTTATCCGAATCAGAGGCGGAATCAATGAAACGGATGCTCGATGTAATTATAATATCTCTTGTATTGATTATGAAAGTCTTACAGCACCTAGAGACAATCCGGCAGCACTTCGTTACCAGATCACAAGAAGTAATTCTGTTTCAAATGACACAAGTGCTCCCCTATATATAGTAGAGGTAATTTCGTTTGAAATGGGCAAGGACACCTTAAAACAAAATTAACTAAGTTAATTTTGTTTGAACTTGTCTTTGACACATTCAAGCGAAATTACAAGCTAATCCACTAAAAACAGTTTCTAGCAACTCAAGCACTGATCATTCTATCCTATTACATGACTCGATACAAGACGAAGTCAATAGACATAATGCACTAACAAACTCCCCCTTGGATGTTGACGAAGTCTTCAGTGTCGAGTTTTTATCATGACACATCTTCAGTCATGATCAGTCTTCATGCTCTTTCCAAATTGTCTAACACTGTAAGCATCCATCTATCTTTATCTTCTTTCTCTGTCTCTGGCTCTAGCATTAACAGATTCTTCAGGCTCCCCCTCTCGTCAAGCTTCCGTGCTTCAAGGGATCGTCACCTTGCTTTTCGGTTTACATGCTCCCCCTTGCTTTGAGCTCGTCTTCAGACTCCTCCTTAGACTCAGCTGTCGGGATCGTAGTCTGGAATCTCATCTGCAATTACTCAAACATTTATAAGTAAGAGCATTTCAAATTTCAGCTATCCAGGAATTGTAACCTGGCTTTATCAAACTTTCTAAACTTAACACTTTTTAACAAACTTCAAAATTTTGCAGTTTCAGAATCAGAAACTGGCTATTTAACAATATAAGCATCCAACTCCCTCACAGTTAATCATCCAAGTCCAAACTAATGACCTTGGAGATATCACAAACTGTTTTTTATTTTTGTTAAAAACTTCAAGTTTCAAATTAATGAACTTGTTTTATTTTCAGAAACACAATCAGCTTACTTAGATTTTGAAACTCAGCATCTTAGACATCGGTTGTCGAAAATAAAGCAGAATCAAAAATCTTTTTGTATTTTCTGAAATATAAAGCAATAAAGAAATATTTACAAACATATGTACAGACACTATTTTTGTTTGAGTTTGCGTTAGAGGATCATATCAGTTTCTGACAAGTCACAAGTACCGTTGAGCTTAGTTACACTTTAAGAATTAAACAATTCACTTAGATTTTCGATATATTGATCCACTTAAATTTTCACACAAACTTCAACTTATTCAGGATACGAATTAGATGTTTTAAGAACTTAAACTCATTCATGTGTCCCACCTCTTGAACATACTCCCGTATCCAGATCCCAATATTCAGTCTTACAGGTGAGTATACCTAGATGATATCTGTAAGGGGTTATAAATTATGAAGAACCGTGAGAGCTCAGGTCAGAACTTCCGTTCAGCAGAGAGATGACGGCTTCGACTTTTGGTGTGTCCCCTTTAGAGGATCTTTTCTTCAACAGCAATGATTATCAATTTTATTGTTTCATCATTTTTGCTGAGGGCAGCGCTATATTTCAAGCAAGCAGAAAGTATTATACAGGGACTAGGCCATTGCTTCCGCAAAATCAGAAGTCCCGGGATAATACCCCAGATATCACTAAGCATAAAGACCTAGTATCTCAGAAAGAGGGGTCCTTCAAACGAGATTTCAGGGGTTACCTATATATCCAAGTAGTGTTCCCCACGAAATAAGCAAGTTTGAATTTAGGTTTATATCCCGAAAAAGTTTACTAAATTTATAAAAATCTACCGACACATCCACGGTGATATCGTTTAACACATTTTGACTTTCCAATTCTTTAGCGTACTGTGACTGTCTAATGATGTACTATCATTTCCTCTTTTTACACAAAAACTCAATTTTCATTTTTAATGTTTTTGTCTTTTTGCCAATAGGTTTTTATCATGTTTTTGTCATTTTCAAATGTTTTTGGATTTTCTAACAATATTACTCCCCCTAAAATGCAAAATCATTTAAAGAAATTTGACAACCAATACTGATAACTTTGTCTCGCCATCCATTTTCTGCTTCTCATGAACTTATTTGCAGAAAAATAATGTACCCCCATGATTTACAACACATTGATATTTACAGTTTGAAAACCATTTTTCAATCTTGTGAAAATAATCATGTTTGTTCAACCGTGAGGGTTTCGGCGTATTCAATCAACATATTTTTGTAATTTTTGAATTTTTGACAAATTTAAAAACAAACATATTTTTGGTTTTTCAAAATTTTTCAATTTTTAGGGTTTTTGAAATATTGTTTATTTATGTACAGAAAACAAACAAACTTCCTGTCTTAACCAACACAGGGTTTAGCAGCCTCCTCTCCTCATTGTGTCAGGTTGCTCCAACTTCCATTCTCATAATCTTTGGTTTTGTTGAGCACCTGCACATTCAAACTACTTGATTACTTGAACAATTTAGCCCAGGTCTGTTTGACCTTAAGCATTTCAACACAATATGTATCATTCAGTTTAGGAAAATCTTTGTCATCAAAGACTTTTTCAACTTTGACTTCAACTTTCTCATCTTTTACCGAAGTCACTTGTTTCTTTGCACTCCATGTTTGACCTTTCGAAGTACCTCTTTTGTAAAAATGTGACTCTTTTTGAACATTTTTATTTTGAACAACAACTTTAGGTTTCCAAAACTCTTGAGGTTTTGTCATATCAACATTTGTTTTCCAACTTTGTGTTGTTCTAACTCTGGGTGTGTGAGAATTCCAGGTCTGTCTAGGCTCAAACCTATTCTGGTTTGATTTCCAAGTTTGGTTCGAAACAAACTTGTTTGTGTTATACCTCCAAGTTTGTTTTGAATCAAATCTGGTTGACCTTTGTTTCACATCCTCAGATTTTTGTTTTTAAACATTTTCAGACCTCTTTTTGTCAACATCCACAGGTTTCAGATTTGGACACTTGTGAGCAAGATGTCCAATTTGATCACATTTGAAACATGTTCTCTTGGACACATCTTTGACCTGTGGTTGTCGCTTTTTCTTTTGAGCATAGAACTCTTCATTAGACTGACGCCTAAATTGAAGTTCTTTCTCTTCTTCAGAACTTGTTCCATGAACAAAATTCATCTTTGTCTGAAAATTTGACGATTCATTTTTATTCCGATTTTGTTTCCTTTTATAACCCAACCCAGCCTTCATGTTTTTCTTCTTGTAACCAGATTTGTTATAAAAAGTTTTCTGACCTTTTCCAGCAAACTTTGGAATCTCAGATTTTTCAATCTCAACCATTTTGAAAACTTTATCAACCTTTTCTGTAATTACATTCTGAATCGGGAATACAACATCTAAGAATAATTTGTCCAATCTAATCATGGTATAAACCAATCCTTTTGAATCATCATTCAATTTTTTCTCGGACTTTGAGTTTTTCAGATATCCATCATGAAAATTACCTTCATTTTCATCCTGTGATTCAGATTTACCTATATCAACTGTCTCTTCTTTCAACACACTTTCAACGACCTTACCTACCACCTCTGAATCACTAACATCATCAGATTTGGAATAGGTTACGTCAATGTTATCTTGCAATTGATCTACCATGTTGAAAGCTTTTTCGACCTTTTCATCATCATAAAATGCAAACTTTTCCGGTGGTGGAACTTGATGAAACTCTGAGTCAATACCTTTCTTGTTTTGCTCAGAATCTTTTCCATCCGGTTTTATGTTGAAAATTCTTTCAAGCACATATGACGACACGTGATAACTTTTTAACTTGTTGTTGTCCTGTTCTAAATCAGCAATCTGTCGCTTTAGCTTAGCAACATCCTCAATATAGGAATTAACAACACCTTGTTTTATTTCATACATTCGTTTAAGCTCTTTAGTTGTTTCAGAAAGATAATTCATTCTTGATTGAGCAAATTTCATTTCATCCTTCACCTTTTCATATGACTCTTTTGTAATGTGATACGCCAATTTTATAGAATCATATTCTTTCTTCATTTCTTGACAAACAATTTCTGTTTGTTCACATTCTTTTGTCTTTTTCAAAACATTTTCTTTCAAAACTTCATTTTCTTTTTCTAACTTTTTACATTTTTCCAAAAGTTTTTCATCATTATCTTTCAAAAAAATTTCGTTTTCTAACATTTCTTTGCATTTATTTTTGAAAAGTTCTTCAATTTTATTGAATTGTTTGTCTTTTTCAGTACAAGCACTGCACGTTTCCATGCATTTCTTGCACTGTTCAACGATTTTGATTTTAGTTTCAGAATCAGAATTTACCTCAGTGATTGTCACTTCGGTGTTTGTTGCAGTCTTTGTCTGCTCCTGATTAGCATCATTCTGCTTTTCTTCAACACTAACTTCATCACCAGCATCACCAACTTTCAAATTCTCATTCTTTACTTCAGCCAAACATTCAATTTTCTTCTCATCTTCTACAATCTGCTGTTCTTCAGTAACAGCTTCTTTCACAACTTCTACGTTCACCACAACTTCTTCTGCAACTTTTTCTTCTACCTTCACATTCTCCACTTTCACTTCTTCAGCAACCTTCTTCAACTCATCAACCATCTTCTCAACATTCTTCTTCGTTCTTTCTTCATCCCTCTTCCTTAAGCTTGAAATCATAACATCTCTTAAATGTCTTTCAAACTTCTTCACATGTGTGTCATCTTTTAAGACATTAGTGTAGTATACGACGGACAGAGGAATTTCTAGAAGAACATCATCAAAGATTATGTCTTTCTTGGGTACAACAGGTTCACCGTTCCTGTTGACATAGCACTCTCGTTTCTTATCCCATCTCTTGTTGGCCACTGCACTTTCATATTCTTCTTGCATCATTTCTATCCTGTTCCAAGCAATGTTTCTTTCTCTATATGTTTTTTCGTTCAGAATCTCTTTTCTGGTTTTCTCTTTTACTTCAGCAGTAACATTTTCTTCTTTGTTTTCATCTTTGATTTCAGCAACAAAAACATAATGTTGACTCTTTGATGTTTTTCTGCCATGAGCTGTAACTATATTTTCCAAACGATCTTCTTCTGGACAGATCTGGCTCCAATCATATCCTTCATCATCATGGATCACAGCAAGTGCTCTTGACTTATCTCTGGGTTTATCTTCAATCATTTTCGGCTCTTCTTTGCTTTGGTGGTATATCGCCTTTCGGTAATAATCATCATTGAACAGATGTTCATTTCCACCAACCGCAGAATTGCTGCATTCTCTCTTGAAATGACCTTTTTGCTTACATCTGAAGCAGGTCACTTTGGACTTATCAAAGCCAAGTTTTGTTGATGCACCACCAAGAGATTGTTTCCCAGTAATTTCCATATATCTCTGAGCTCTGCGGATGCAACTAGCTAAACACCAGGGGATGTCAATGAGTTCCATCTCTTCCGGATCAATCTGGTCGTAGTCTTCTTTGGTTAACTCAGAGTTTCCAATCTTGCCTGCAACTAGACCTTCATATGATTCCAGAACAGATGCAAGAAAGCTCATTTGCTGCTTAGCTGCATTGATGCTCATTGCCGGAGAATTTTTCAATTTAAGAGCAATGTTGCACAATATCTCCTCTGCTTCTTCAGAACTAGCTTTTGAAGCGGATGAATGATAGCTCGGATTGTAGCTTGATGAGCTTGTCTGAGGTTCTTTTGTCCTCTCACCACTGAATGCTGTCTTTGGTGATTCACCAGCTTTCACCGAAGGTAAATTACCTTTGTAATACATACCAACATTCTGTTGATACGAAGAACTGCTCATCTTGTTCTGTTTCTGCAATTCAAGCTCATGAGTTTCAATCTTTTCAAATAACGTATCAAGAGAAATTGTTTCATACAAAGCATCATTTTTCAAAATAAAAACAAACATTTGCCACTGATCATCTCGTGGTAACGCTTCTATGACTTTATCAATTATTTCTTCTCTTGTTTTCACAATCTCAAAACGTTCAAGTTCAATTTTTAGGTGACAGAATCTCTCTATCATTTGCCTCGCCATCTCTCCTTTAATACTATCAAACATATCGAATTCTTTCTTTAACAGGGCAATTTTGTTCTTTTTAATCTGTTTACCCCCCTCAGCTTTAACTCGTAAAGCTTCCCAAACCGATTTCGATGACCCATCATGGTTAAGCAATGCAAAAATGTCATTTCTAATTGCCGACTGGATCAAAGCAATCATTCTTTGTTCAGACGAGAATTCCTTTTTGTCCTCAACGCCTAATTTCTTCATAGGAATTTCCTCTCCTTTGTCATCTTTTGGTCTCTCATATCCAAACTCTAGACAGAACCAGCTCTCGTGTGCATACGCTTTCGCCCAGTTGAGAAACCGTTCTTTCCACCAAGTATAATCCTCAATATTGTCTAGCTTGGGTGGTTTGGAATAAGTTCCATAAAAATTGTCGTGATTGATGTTTTCATTGACCACTTTTGTAATTGACTTTGGTGTGACAGTTGACGTTTCGGTAGATTCGGATGTGAACGCATTGTAGAACGTGTTGTAGAATTCTTCAGCCATGATTCTTGAATTTCTTGAATAACCTAGAGACACAAACAATCAAACAAACACAATCATTATAAACAATATCAAACAACTTGACACAGACTGACACTCGGTTGACGTGAAATGATCTTGAAACAAAAAGTCCACTTTCAAACGAGATTAATCTTCAAACGGAAACACTTTGAAACGAAATCCTCTTTCAAACGAAATCCCTCTGAATGACACTTCAAACGAAATCACTTGACATGCAACTTCAAACGAAATCACTTGTCTGGAAACTTCAAACGAAATTAGGACTTGCAAGCTGAATAGCTGATATCGTTTGAATCTTTCAAACGAGATTAGCCTTTGAAACGAAATTAACACATTATTTCAAGCGGAAGTACTGTTTCAAACGAGATCAAATGCAGATTTCAAACGGGATTACAAAGCACGTTCAAACGAAATTACGTTTTTGTCCCATTTTTTGTCACTTTTAAGCCGTATTTAGGTCTGATTCTCTCAAGGCTTTGTTAAAACACAGTTTCACATATAATGTGAGAGATTCAATCCATTTTGACCGTTAAATCTTGTCCAATTTGAAAAAGAAGGTGTAGAAGTCAGAAATCTGATATAATCAAGCTAAACTATTCCTCCTGAGCTCTGATACCACTTGTAGGATCGTTGTACGACCTGAATGAGTCGATCAGAAGAGTTGTTTATCCGAATCAGAGGTGGAATCAATGAAACGGACACTCGATGTAATTATAATATCTCTTTTATTGATTATGAAAGTCTTACAGCACCTAGAGACAATCCGGCAGCACTTCGTTACCAGATCACAAGAATTAATTATGTTTCAAATGACACAAGTGCTCCCCTATATATAGTAGAGGTAATTTCATTTGAAATGGGCAAGGACACCTTCAAACGAAATTAACTAAGTTAATTTCGTTTGAACTTGTCTTTGACACATTCAAGCGAAATTACAAGCTAATCCACTAAAAACAGTTTCTAGCAACTCAAGCACTAATCATTCTATCCTATTACATGACTCGATACAAGACGAAGTCAATAGACATAATGCACTAACAAAAAGGCCTAGGGAGATAAGTTTAAGTGGACAAACTTACTGGCAATCGCTCGGATCACCCAAAGTAAATTAGTGTTGATAAGTGTAGTCTGGTCTGAAACACTTTGATTTGATCCCATTGCAACTGTAATTGTATAATTAGTTTCTTTGTTTATTTGTGTTTTAGTTTATATTGTTAGCTTTTATAAAATCAAAAATCCAAAAATAGAGTGCTTATTTGTTTTATTAAAATTTATCCGTTCTTGAAGATTTGATTAATCATCATAAATTGAAAGAAATTTGAATTGTGAAATCTAAGTACAAATACTTGGATGTACCAAGTGTTCATGTGGCATTTCCCTCTGTTGTTTAGAAATGTTGCTTATGAATTTCTGAGCATGTGCAGAATTTGATTTAAATCAAGAAACAGGGGTTGTTGAAGGCTGAGATGCTGTTGGCTGCTGATAAAGCATGAAGCGTCACAACAACAAGATGTGTCTGAGTCAGAAGAACCAGATACAAGTCATCATCTGACAGTGATAGTACATTTGAAGAAGTACCTGTGAACCTGCTTGAAATAGAAGACATTGACAAAGAAAAGAGTTGTTGAGAATCCCCCGCTTGCATTCTTTTCAACAAGATTTTCAAGCAAAGCTGATCACGAGTAAGAAGAACAAAAGAGCCCAAGTTTGAAGATGAAAAGATGAAGTATCTACCCACAGAGACATGATATATACTGCAGTTTGATAAAGACAGCATAAACCTAGGGGGATATTGTAAGGTCCTATAATTGAGTAGGTTTACGCTTATCTTTATCAAACACAAATATAGGCTATTGGGCTTAGCCTTGTAGTGGGTTAGATAATATTAGAATAAGCCATGTGGGCTAATTAGATGTTTTGGGCCTGTTTGGTTATTATTTGTGCATGTGGGCCTGGCCCAGTCTGTAACTAGGTCACCCAATGTAACTATAAATAGGGTGAACCTAGGTCATTAGAAAGTTGGCTGTTCATTATTGTTCTTCTCAGTTTTTCAAAATTCTTGTGGGTGTACCAGACGGTTCTCTAGAAACCGTGTGCACTTTGAATATTTAATCGATTGATTGTTCTTGTTCTTCTACACTTTTCTCAGTATTCCGCACTTTGATTAGTGTTTTGATATCCGATTGGTAGTTTTGGGACTTACACTCCCATGTTTTGTCCTGGAGCTTCTGAGGTTTTTAAGGAGTCTATTCAGCAGATGGAGAGGTTGACTTACCCATATGTAAGTCAAGTTACAACTTGTTTTGGTAAACCTCTTTCTGTCTTACAGGAGTTGAAGCCGGTTGGGCTTAATGAAAAGGTTTGTGCTGAAGTGCTTGATTCCCTTTCGAAGAAGCGTTCTCGTTCAGGGGATAGTGAGGAGACCTTTTCAGAAGATCCTGATGCTTCCAAGGATGCAAGCCTTGAAGGTTCAGCAGTTGGTGATGATGGTGGTTCGAAGGCCAAGAAGTCGAAGAAGGCCAAGAAGGCTAAAGGTAATGGTTCTGGGGCTTCTAAGCCTCCTTCTGATGTTTGAACAATGTATTTGTAGCTTTCTTAGCACTTCAAAACAATTTTATGGTCTGTATTCCTTTAAAACAGTTTAGGTTTTACAGAAACCCTTAAGGTTTCTGTTGATGGTTGTTAGCCTTGGTGGCTATTTGAACAATTGCTATGGTTACAAACCGTTAAGGTTTGTTTTGACTTTTTTGAACATTTTGAAGCCTTTAAGGCTTGTTATCTTATGTTATTAACTTTCTACTACTTGCCTTGTGTTGTGATTTTTTAGATGTAGTTGTATATTTTTGTAAGGCAGCTTTGTGGGAAACTTGTAGCTTGAAGCCTTCGAGGCTTCTGGTTGCTACCTTATTTTTGTGACTTGGTGCCTTGGTTTGTATTTCTGATTTTGGGTTGTATACAACCTTTTATTGTTGTGTTGTTGTGTTGCCCCTTTAATCATTTTTGTGTTTGTGGCATTGTCTTTGTTGGGTTTGTGTTGTCTTTATGTTTTTTATACCTTAAAGGGTTCAGTGCTGCAGTCACTTAGCCTTGGTATTTTTAACAAGAAGACATAGCACCTATCCTATCTACCATTTTCCTTGGTTTTATTTTGGTTCGTATGCCTGTTGATAATGATTTGTTTTTTATAAGTTTTTTAAGGCTTAAGGAACATTTGGTGAAGGTTGTTCAGACCCGTCTATGAGACAAGTTTATTTCTTTGATAACTTTATAAGTCTCATGGAGTTGTATTGATTTAGGAACTCACCCCTTATATAGGTTCATCTAACCCTTGAACCTATTGAGCGATATGGCCTGGGAGCTCATCCCCTTACATGGCCCTTGGCATGGAGTTTTTTGCTAGGTTCTCAACCTGTTTTTAGGATAGAAAGACAAATTTGATAAACATCATCATTCATTCAAGAGATATTGTTTTACAAAAAGGGGAGCATGGGACAATTCTTGAAATACAAACTAAACTTTTTTTATCAGACATGGAACCTTTTAAGGGTCTTGCCATTCCAGTGTCTGGGAAGCTTTTTACCCTCCGTGTCGGCCAGTTTATAGGATCCACCCTTGTGGGCTTCGAGGATTGTGTATGGCCCTTCCCACTTTGCTCCAAGTTTTCCTTGATTCTCTTTTTTGCTAGCTTCATTGTTTCTAAGTACAAGGTCTCCTGGCTTTAAGCGTTCATGCTTGACTCTTGTGTCGTAATAAGCTTCCATCTTTTGTTTGTACTTGGCTTCTTGAATAACAGCTTGGTCTTGTGTTTCTTCGAGGAGTTGTAAGTTCAACATGGTCTCTTTGTTGTTTGTTTCGGGATCCATGTTGAGTGTTCTTTGAGTTACAACTCCTATTTCAGCTGGAATCACAGCTTCTGACCCGAACACCAAGCTGTAAGGTGTTCTTTTGTGGCTTGTTTTTTCCGTTGTTCGTATAGTCCATAGAACGTTTGGCAACTCTTCGAGCCAATTTCTCTCATGCCTTCCCAATCGGGTCTTGATCCCTTCAACTATGCTCCGATTCATTCTTTCAACTTGGCCGTTTGATTGTGAGTATGCAACTGAGCTAAATACCTGAGTTATTCTGAATTCTTTGCACCAAGTGCTAAAAGGATTCTTAGCGAATTGTTTCCCGTTATCTGTGACCAACACTCCCGGCAGCCCGAAGCGACAAATGATGTTTTCCCAAACGAAGTCGATGACTTGTTTTCCCGTGATTTTTGCAAGTGGTTTGACTTTAGGCCACTTGGTAAAGTAGTCTATGGCCACCAATAAAAACTTTACTCCACCTTTGGCTGGTGGAAATGGACCGACAATATCCATTCCCCATTTATGAAATGGCCAGGCTGAAGATATCTGGACAAGATCATGTTTGGGGCTCTTCGGGACCGGTGCATGTATGTGACAAGCTTCGCATTTTCTTAATTGTTCGGTGGTGTCTCGATGCATGGAAGGCCAAAAATACACGAGATTCATTAGCTTAGCAACCACCGTCCTTGCTCCAAAATGAGCTCCACATATCCCCTTATGAACCTCTTTGACCAGGTACTGGCTTTGTTCTGGGCCAACACATCTCAGTAGTGGTGCAAGGTAACCCTTTTTGTAGAGGATTTCACCTTGCAACACATACTGCTTAGATTTTATTCTAACCCTTTCAGCCTCTGTTTGGTCATTGGGTAACTCACCATTTTTGAGGAATTTATTGATAGGAGTCATCCAATTGGAGCCTTCTTCGGTGATTACATCTTGAACCTCCAATTCTTGAATCGAGGGAGTTTTCAACACCTCCACCAATACCTTTTTGGTAAGATGGGCAAAGGTGGGAGAGGCAATTTTGCTCAAGGCATCGACTCTCTTGTTTTTGGATCTTGGGACTTGCTTGATAGTACATGCTTGGAATGTATTCATCAATTCCTTGAACTTTTCTTTATACCTCTTCATGTTGGGCTCTTTTGCAACATAATTTTCTTTGACTTGGCTTGACACAAGCAATGAGTCTGTGAAGACCTGAAGCTTTTGAACCTTCATTTCCTTGGCTATTCTCAAACCAGCTATCAATGCTTCGTATTCAGCTTCATTGTTTGTGGTTTGGAATTCAAGTCAAAGAGCGTATGTAAATTCTAGACCTTCAGGGTTGATTAAAATGAGCCCAGCTCCTGACCCTTCAACGCTTGAAGCTCCATCGGTAAAGAGCTTCCAGGCTTCAGGGTCAGAAGGTTCAGTGGTAGTTGTGTTAACTTTCGTGACGGCTTGCTTCGGGACTTCCACAATGAAGTCGGCCAAGACTTGTGCTTTGATAGCTTTTCTTGGAACATGGGTGATTTTGTGTTCACCTAGCTCCACAGCCCATTTGGCTAACCGTCCTGAATTTTCTGATTTTTCAAGCACACTCTTGATGGGTTGGTCGGTGACCACTTGTATAGGGTGCGCTTGGAAATACCTTCGAAGCCTTCTAGATGTTTGGACTAGGGCTAGAGCAAGTTTTTCCAAAGGAGGATACTTGATCTCTGCCAATTTTAAAGTTTTGCTGAAGAAATAGACGGGTACCTGAACTTTGTCTCGTTCGATGGTTAAAACCGAACTTATTGCTTCTTCAGCAACCGAAAGGTAGACAGAGATCAGCTCTCCTGTTTCTAGGGCTGCGATATCTGGAAGTGAAGCTAGGTGTTGCTTCATCTGGTTGAAGGCTTCCCCTGCCTCCTCAGTCCACTTGAAATATTTCTTGTCAAAACACCCTTTAAGCGTTTTAAAGAAGGGTAAATATTTTTCAGCCTGTTTTGAGGTAAAACGCTTCAGGGCTGCAAGCTTTCCATTCAGACTTTCCACTTCCTTTTTGCTTCGAGGGGGTTTGGTTTCGAGAACAGCTTTGACTTTGTTTGGATTGGCCTTTATACTTTGTTTTCCCACAATATGCCCCAGAAATTTTCCTTCTTCAAACCCAAACGAACATTTCTCAGGGTTGAGTTTCATGTTGACCTTCCTTAGGTTCTTGAAAGTTTCTTGTATGTCATCAAGCATTTGGTATTCTGTTTTGCTTTTGATTACTAAATCGTCGACATATGTTTCCATGTTTCTACCAATTTGACTAGCAAAAGCTTTGTCAACCAGGCGTTGGTAGGTTGCACCCGCATTTTTAAGGCCAAAAGGCATCTTTTGATAGCAAAAGATACCCTTATCCGTGTGAAAAGCGGTCTTCTTTTCATCCTCTTCTTTCATAAGGATTTGATGGTAACCCTTGTAGGCATCAAGAAAACACTTGAAAGGGTAACCAGTAGGGGAATCAACCTTGAGGTCAATTTTCGGCAATGAGTAACAATCTTTGGGGCAAGCCTTGTTCAAGTCCTTGAAGTCGATGCACATTCTCCAAGAATTGTCGGGCTTTCGAACCATGACTGGGTTTGCAACCCAGGATTGGTACTTGACTTCCCGGAGAATTCCAGCTGAGACAAGCTTTTCTACCTCTTGGCATGCTGCCAAGCTTCTTTCGGGTGCTAGACTTTGTTTCTTCCGGACAACAAGCTTGACATCGGGTGGTATCTTCAGCTCATGTTTAACAATGCTTCAAGGGATACCCGTCATGTCTTCCGGGCACCAAGCAAAGACATCGCTATAGTGCACAAGCAGCTTTTCAAGGTATGAGAGGGTTTCTTGAGAAAGTCTTGTATTGACCCTTATCCTTTGTTCATGATATTTGGGGTTTATAATCAGCCCTTGTTTATCGTCTTCATTTTTTAAACTTTTCCCCTCAACCATGTAAGCTTCTTGAGAGGGTTGAAGGGTTGCAATCCCTCTCTCGGTAGGGAACTTCACTGTGCCATGACCAACTGAAACAGCCATATAGAATGCACACTGCCCTTGCCTTCCTATGATGACATCATAATTGGAAGGTATATTGATAACCACAAAAGTGAGAGGTTGAACTCTTTCCATCTTGCCTTCACTGAAACGGACATCAAGGGTTAGTTGCCCTAAAGGCTTGAGGGGTATGTCGGCAATACCTTTTATAGAGGTTCCGGACGGTTGAAGCTTTGAACGTTCCCCATTGCTCAAACGATTGAAGAACTTTTCAAACATAATTTCAGTAGCTGCACCAGTGTGTATGTAGGCTCTGATTGTCTTTAGTGTACCCATAGTTGCTTCAACCACAAGAGGGTTTGAGAGTGGGTCCTTTTCTGTTGGCGGGAAGCAGACACACTGAAGCTCCCAAGCTTCCAACCGTTGCCGTTTGTGGGGAACCTTTCCATCGAAATCCACCATGTTAACCTCCTTGCTTTTTCCTTCAGCTATCTTGTCCCTTACCCCCTTTACTAAGTGGGCAAGCTCTCCGGACTTGACGGCCTCCTCAATCCTCTTTTTGAGTTGAAAGCAATCGTTAGTATGGTGACCCTTCTCCTCATGAAATTCACAAAACTGGGTGGAGTTTTCATTCCTTTTACTTTTGGGGACAGGTCTAGGAGGTCGGAAGCTTTATTTCACTTCCTCTGTAGCAAGGATCTCTTGTGGGGTTTTTGTGAGGGCTGTAAAGTTCACGGCCTTCTCCCTTCTTGGAGGGTTCCGGCCTTCAGATCTTCGTTGCTCTGAGCCCCTTTGACGTCTGTCATAGAAATGAAAATTTCCCTTCTTTCTAGCTGGACTGTTGCGTCGCCAGCTAGATCCCCTTTTTCTCTGCTCCTTTATGTCTACAGCCTCCTCTCCTCTAATGTAGGCTTCGGCTCTTTCGAGAGCTTCTTCCAAGGTCTTTGGTAGGGACTTGTTGAAATCCCTTGTAAGGTATTTGGAGGTGATGGCGTTCATGAAACCGGCCACTCTCATCTTTTCATCTGCCCCTACATACGTCAGACCTTCCTTTTTGTACCTTTCTATGAACTCTCGAAGGCTCTCGTCATCTCTTTATTTTATCTGGAAAATCACCATGTCATCTTTAACGTACCGCCTTTGCTGTGAGAAATTAGCCAGAAACCCTTTGCTCAGGTCATCGAAGCTTCAAACGCTTCTGGCTGGCAAATCATTTAACCATATTCTGGCTGACCCAACGAGGGTTTGCATGAACATGAGGCAGCATTCAGCGTTAGACCATTTCTCGATCCTGGCAGCACCAGTAAAGGTCTGGAGGTGATCCTCTGGATCTTCAGTTCCATCATATGTTTTGATATGGGATGGCATCTTGATCTTTGTTTGGAAATCATAATCAGCGATTTGCTGGGAGAAGCATGACAAATTGCTTGGTTTATATGACTTGGCCAAATCCTCTTCTACCTTTACACCTGTGTTGTTGTTGCTGTTGTTGTTCCCTTGGGCGGCCAGCATTTGATTAATAAAGTGTTTCCAAGGGAAGCTTGCCATCATCTGAGGCATAAGGTTGAAGCCTTGAAGGCTTCCGGGTGCAACTGGGCAGTTTATCCCTATAGGAGTGCTCATGACGGCACTTCGTGCCAAAGGGAGCACAGACAAAGCTTGTTCCCACGTAGTTGTTGCCGGTGGTGGAAGGCTTACTACTGGAGATTGTAGGAGTTGGTCTAAAGTCAGCTCGTGCCCCAAGGGAGCACCGGTTGCAACTGGTTGGGAAGAAAAGAGGGGAAAAGATGTTGGATCTAACCTCGTGTATAGATATGGATTAGGATTTGGAGGAGGATGGCTGGGACCAGCCTCATTCTTGGCACGGCTGGTTGTGAGCTTGTAAAAGGAAGAGCTGGAGGTCCATGGGATAACAATGGCTCTGGCTCGTCATAGTCTAACCGAATCCTAACTCCCTTATCCCTTTCCCTACTCACGTATTGGTTAAAGAGAGACCTTAGCTCTAAAAAGTTATTAGCGACCCCTTCAGAGGCAAGGTCAATACGTGAGGGGGTGTTAGAGGCACCGACGTTAGGATATGGCACTCCTGAACGAGACGGTGTCAGCGTTTGGAAAGTGAGGAACTCGGGGTATGTTGCTCCAGTTGGAGTGCTTCCTGGTGTTGAGAAGGAAGTTGGTATAGCCACATGATTTTGGCTAGTGTTAGGGGTAGAGGTATGTGGGACTTAGTTTACCTCTCCCGGAGATTCACTTTCCGACATGATGATTCTTGGAAGAATGGAGCTACACTACTAGGTCTTTTGAAGAAAATAAGTGGCGTAGCCCCACAGTGGGCGCCAACTTGTTGATGCAACAAATACAAGACCAATGATAGTGATTAGTCTGGTTAGGCAAAAGGCTTGGAGGGTTCCGGTTTGCCTAACGCAGGTCGTGGGGTCCCCCCACGTTTGCAAGATGTGGAGAGAGGTTCACTAGTTATGTTTATTCAAGATCTTCGGCTGAAGGGTGTTCAGCCTTGGATGTAAGAGCAATCAGATTGTGTGTGTTGAATGTGAAGAAAGGAGACTTGTGTGAAACAAGTGTTCGAGAAACAAGAAGAAAGATCGGAGATCCCAAGAGATATCAGCTGATCGGAATGTTTGAAATGCACTTAATGAAGTGTCATTTATTGAGGAGGAGATTGCTCAAAGGGGAAACCTTGGACTAGTGAACCTTGCTTGCAGTGGAGGACTTACCCTTTTAGGGGTTGAAGCGTTTGGACCTGCGGATAAAAGACTACACTCTGTGCACACGCTTTTCTTTTGCGGCTGGGAGAGTTGTTCAAGTAATTCAGTGAAGTGACTGATTAATGTACACGTGCTGCCTTAGCTCAGTTCCCGGGCTTTAAACCTTTGAATCTTTTAACCCTTCAAGCTATCATGTATTCTCAGTCATTTTATTAAGGTTTGAGCTACCCCCGTCATCAGCATACATGTGATATGTTTCATTTTCATTAATTTCATAATTTTTATATAAATCTACTCGTGTGCATGCATAATATACTATATGTTGTTAATATACACATATGTAACCATTTTTGAATATAGTACACATGTGTATAAACAACAATTGTGTATCTTGTATAAACTGATAGTTAGCGAGACTGTATATATGTGTATAAATTAACAGCTGTGTATATTGTATAAACTGATAGTTAGCGAAACTTTACACATGTATATAAACTAACATCTGTGTATCTTGTATAAACTAATACTAGCGAATTGTACACATGTGTATACACTAACAGCTGTGTATCTTGTATATACGGAAACTAGCGAGATTTTAGGGATTTTGATTATATTGTTTAATAAATGCAATTTACAAAAGACGCAAATACCCTTCTGTCAATTAATTTAAGGGAAGTTACAACATTATAATTACAATCTTGTCATTGTTTAAAAATCTCTAGATGGTGTAATTCAATGGCCCAGATTAGTTCACACAGTTCACTCTCAACCTAGTGTTCACTCTACAACCCTACCATATATATATATATATATATGTGTGTGTGTGTGTGTGTGTGTGTGTGTGACAGAGCTTGTCTAGGGTGGCGAATAATTAACACATAACGCATAGTATATACATAATAATCTTAACTAGAGTTTAACCCCCGTGTTGCGGGCGCGGGGGTCGTAAAACTATATTAAGTAGTAAGCAAACAACGATCAAAACCGGAAAATCGTAAAATAAAAACATGAATTTATACCGCCACGTGACATAAAACGTAGACAAAGATAAACGCGAACTTATATCACGAGCTGACGTAAAATATATACGAACTCAAATTTATCAAGAACACTTTTACTTAATTAGCCAAACGAAAAAAACGACAAAGGGCTGAAAAACTAAATTATACTATAAGATCAAAAAAAATGACCAGAAAAAACCCATCAGATTCTTTGATACTTTTGATGGAAAAAAAGGAGATATATTCAAATGGCACTTTGGTAAAAAATGACCAGAAAAAACTTTTTCCATCACAAACCGTTTATGTCCGTGCGGCATTTCACACCATGCTAAGTGTACTCATGAAAAAAAAAAGTGTACTAATAAAAACACTATAGAATCAACAAAAGGAGATATATTCAAATGGCACTTTGGTAAATAATGACCAGAAAAAACTTTTTCCATCACAAACCGTTTATGTCTGTGGGGCATTTCACACCATGCTAAGTGTACTCATAAAAACACTATAGAATCAACAAAAGGAGATATATTCAAATGGCACTTTGGTAAATAATTTTAAAATGAAGGTTCAATTGGCTACTGTAACTATAAGATCCTACCTAATTTGTTAAAATGAAGGTTTAATTGGCTACTGTAGCCTAATATATCCTGATTGATGATGTCATGTCTGTTTGTATGCCAACGTGTGTTTGCCGACTATATCATAATTGGCTACTGTAGCCTAACATTCATTCTCCTTTGTCAGTTTAAATACAATCCTTGAACAACATCAGAATTTAGATCTCCGCCGCGGAAAACATAACATGGAGAAGAGAGAAGATATCTCAAGCATTCTTACCACACCATCTGGATTGCCGCTTCCCATTTCCCTCCGACGACAACACCCAGATGATGGAATCCATCCCAAGTAAACCCACAATTACGTTTTTTACGCTTTCCTTCTGGTTTAATTTCATTAGTTAGTTAACATCTTTTTCTTTTTTTTTCTCTATAGGTCTTTAGTTGCTCTCAACCCAAACCTGCAACTAGCACCGCAGGGAGATGAAAAAGCCGCCATTCAGGTAGAAATTGGCTCCACCACTTCACCTCCTACCGAGTAAGTTTGATTAGCTTCATGTTTGAGAGACTTTATTTAACATAAAAAAGAAGCTCTGTTTTTATTTATTTTAACCTTTGGGTCCTGATGCTTTAAGAATCGGTGATAGAGATTCTCTTTTATGATTATTAGATTCCCAATGTTACCAGATTGATTGATATTTGAATGTTTCGTTTTCACCATGTGTTTTTGAGATGTGGTCAAATATTGTTTTTAATTTTTTTTTTTTTAAATGAATTTTCATTTTATTATATTTTTTTTTTTTAATTACTAAATTTTAACCAAATTAGCAAATTACAAACAAGTGGCAGGTAAACGGGCAACAAACTGCGCCGCAACCCCCTTTTGAATTGCAAAACCAATCCTACTAAAGACGAAACGACCCTTAAAGGTTGAGAGATTACTATTCACAACCTGTTGGACCCTGTTTAGGAATTCCACAGCCTCTGGGGCTAGGGAACCAAATGTATCAAAAGCGAATGGGATAAACACATGTTGATTCTCTAAACAAGCTTTCTCGTGTTTAGCGACTTTGCTTGATTCCGCTTTCAACGCAGCTTGACCAGCAGCAAACCCATTATCCCTGAGCCCAACAAGGGGGGACACTCCTGTAAGGTCCACACAAGCGTGTTTTCCCCTGGCCCACCCAAACACAAGAATATCAGCTGGTCGAAGAGTAGACCTCCCATCGAAATTTGTCCGAAACATTATTGCCTAGTGGAGATGGATATGATCAGGTGGTTTCGCTAGTAGCACGATGATACTCTAGTGGTCCGTAAGTGATCCAAATTTGTCGTTCAAAAAAAAAGTGATATTGTTTGTATTTTTTGTTATAGTTGATTGATGTGTTCTTAAGAGAGGATTTATGATAAGCATGAAAGAGGTTTAGTGGTGGTTGGATTTGAAAATGATTTTAGAAAAGTTGGTAAGAAGGGTTTTGAATACGTTCTTTTATACAATGGTCCTATATATAGAGAGATAGATATATAAATGTCCTGATTATCTTGAGAACACAATTAATTAATAATAACCCATTTTAACCAACAATAATTTTTCTTTTCAAACCACTAAAATTACCGCAACTGTGTTTTGCAGAATTTTACACAACAACTTGGTTGATAAATGATATCTTGATTATGAGTTAATACAGAAAAATTTAAAAAAAAATAACTCGGTAATAATACCTTGATCGTTAAAAAAACAACAAATAAAAAATTAAAAACACATAATATACAATTTCCGCTTATTGATACGGTCCCACGGTGTCCTCCCTCAACCGAGAGTACCCAACCACATCAACGGTGGAAGCTTCTGTTTTGTTTCCTTCTTTTACTTCCTTTTAATTAATACTAGGTTATAACCCCGTGTATAACACAGGTTGAATAAATAAATTTTATATACTAAATAATAAAACAATATATCTTTAAATACTTTTTTTATTGCACAAGTTGAATAAATATAATTTTATATATTAAATAATAAAAAAGTTATATCTATAAGAACAATATTGTACAGGTTGAATAAATGTAATTTTATATACAAAATAAAAAAAGTTATATCTTTAAAACCACGTGTATTACAGGAGTTGAATAAATGTAATATTGTTTACCAAATAATAAAATAATACATCTTTAAAAAACCTCATTTATTACACGGGTTGAATAAATGTAATTTTATATACCAAATAATAAAAAAATTACATCTTTAAAAATATGCGTATTACACGGTTTGCATAAATGTAATTTTCTGTACTAAATAATAAAAAATATATATCCTTAAAAAATCTCGTGTATTGTACGAATTGAATAAATCTAATTTTATACATCAAATAATAAAATTACGATTTTGGCCCATTGGTTATATCACTTTTACCCTTTTAGCTAAAAAAAGAATTTTTTAACATCTAAACCCCCAAGGTCTTTTTTCTAACCTTTTTGGCCCATAACGTCTTTTTTAACCCTTTTGGCCCCTAACATTTAATGGATAAGGTTAGTGTTAGGGGAAAGGGTTAGAAAAAAAGACGTTGGGAGCTCAAATGTTAAAAAATTCTTTTTTAGGCTAAAAGTGATATAACTACAGGGGCCAAAATCGTAATTTTCTTTAAAGAATTTTTAACATCTAAACCCCCAACGTCTTTTTTCTAAACCTTTTTGGCCCCTAACGTCTTTTTTTAACCCTTTTGGCCCCTAACATTTAATGGATGGGGTTAGTGTTAGGGTCCAAAAGGGTTAGAAAAGAAGACGTTGGGGGCTCAGATGTTAAAAAATTCTTTTTGAGCTAAAAGGGTAAAAGTGATATAACTACAGGGGCCAAAATCATAATTTTCTCTAAACCTTCTATATAATATATAAAAATGGGTTAAATAGTCAAAAGCAAGACGGTCCTTCTAGAACGTAGTCCGGCTACTGGGCAAGTAGACGGCTTAACGTGTTAACGTTTAATATTAACGAGTTGATGTCACCCGCACATTGCGGCGGAATGTTGAAAAAACGAACATAAGATATGTTTTTTAAATTTTATATGGTTTACTGTAATGTACTATTTAACAATTATTTAAATTTTGACACTTCTATTTTTTTAAAATAGCTTTACAATAACTTCAAAAGCTTTGTTTTCATTTGTACTGTTTCGATATCAATTTAATGTCTAAAGTTATAATAAGCGTTCTCAATGCTTTTATGTTCCGAAATAAAGGTAGGGCTTAATAAATCTTGATGAACATATTGAATAATTTGAATTGTTAACTAAAAATCTAGATTGAATCAGAAGGTATAATCTGGAACTAATGGATAAGGAGTGAGGAAAACTCAAACAATTGATATCAGTTCTCTGTAATACCATGTTGATCTTCAATCATGATCCCGGTTCCGATATTTGTTAGTTTATGATTAAACTAAATAATAATTATCCATAAGATATTAAACTAAATAATATTTAATAGGAGGGTTATCTATAATTAATTAGAAAAAGATTAAATTAAAATAATAATTATCTATAAGAGATGCCCTAATATGATGACAAGTGTCCCAAAAATGGTTTCTTTTATTATATAGTATAGATATAGATATAGATTAACAAATAACAACTTATCTTTTAATCTTTTTTATCTAATGATAATACAATATCGATAATTTTGATAGCCACACTATAAATTAGCAAAAATGACTAAAGTTTAAACACCATTTAGATAAATGTGTTAAGAAATTAGAGTTGATACTTAGTGCAAAACTTTAAGTTTTTTTTTTTTTTAAATCAATATGGATATATAGATACACACTGAATACAACAACTAGAGGACGCGTTGATACTTTAGGCAAATATTAATATTAATATTACTAGTGAACATTAAAATATCATATTGTCAAGTGATATTGGAATTCTCGTGATATTCTTTTAGTAGCAGTATATATTTTGATGATAATTCGTTAAAAAACATTTATTTGTGTTTTACGTATAAATCCGTAACCGAACACAACCTGACTAACTAACCTGAACCTGACAAACCCAAACTTTAAATGTGTCGGTTATCGGGTCATTTTTTTCTCAGCAAAAAACAAGAACAACCCTACTCAAGAAACCTAAAACCCGAAAGCAAATCCGTGACAAGTAAGCCCTCAACTAGGATTTATTTCAGTTTTCTTCTAAAGATTTGATTTAATTTATTGAGAAACGATCCCATACAAGACACTTTTTTTCATACGAAGCCTACGAGACAAGGATTTGAGGACAAGAGGCATTGGCTTGAAGGGTAATTTAGTCATTTTCATTTGAGACAATGTCCCCCATTGATTTTCAAACGGCTATAACTTTTTTATACGTTAACATTTAAAAAAATTACACCGTATCAATGAGCACTTCATTCCCTTTAATTTGAGCAACTTATTGCTATAGTTTTCTTAAAAAAATACATGATTTTGAATACACGTTATTCCATTGCGTGATTTTGAATACCCAGCACATGACTACGTGATTTTGAATACCCATTACGTGATTACACATTCAACATAAACCATTACGTGATTACACTTTCAATATAAATTCATTACTTGATTACACATTTATTATGCTTTTA
This sequence comes from Helianthus tuberosus, assembly GCA_030545235.1. Taxonomy (NCBI): domain Eukaryota; kingdom Viridiplantae; phylum Streptophyta; class Magnoliopsida; order Asterales; family Asteraceae; genus Helianthus; species Helianthus tuberosus. The sequence continues at coordinate 38,249 of JARYGA010030685.1, forward strand.
ACGTAATTACTCAGTGTGTTTCACATAAAATACTATAATGAAATCGCGTAATCACGAAATTGGTATTCAAAATCACGTAATCACTTAGTAATACATAGTCAATTATTGTTACATAATCACTTAGTGTGGTTTCACATTCTATAATGAAAACACGTGATCACGTAATCTTATTCGAAATCACTAGTCATGTGCTTGTATTCAAAATCACGTAATCACGTAATAAGTATTCAAAATCATGTATTTTTTCAAAGAAAACTATAGCAATAGGCTGCCCGAATCAGGGGCGCAGCTATTAAGGGGCCGGGGGAGGGGGTGCGCCTGATCCCCCGAACTTTTCGCTCAGTAAATATGTGGTTTTCGTATAGAAATTTTTGGGTGTATACGTTTTCGACCCCCTAGTTCTATAGAAATTTTTTGGTATATACGTTTCCGACCCCCGTCGGAAATCTCAAGTTTCGCCACTGGCTCGAATTAAAGATAATGAAATGCTCGTTAATACGGTGTACTTTTAAAAAAATATATTAAAGTATGAAAAAGTTATAGCCGTTTGAAAACCAAAAGGGGAAAGAGTTCAAGTGAGAAATGACCAGAATACCCCTTTTCTATTTGTTTATTTAATTGTTTTAACCTTGTATTACGAAAATGTCATTGGCTAGCCATTGATGTCGGGAGATCAATGATTGAGCTTATCTACTACACTTATTACAAGAATTATCTATTGTACATGATCTTTATCTTAATTTATTTAGTAATTATTTCCCCCCAGAGTTGTAGTTCTCCAACCAAACCTGCAACTGGGTGAGTCAGCAGCGCAGAGATATGAAGAAGCCGTAGCCATTCAGGTAGCAATGGAAGAAGATGGCTCCACCAGTTCACCTCCTGCCCAGTAAGTTTAATTAGCTTCATGCTTGAAAGACTTTTTTTGATATAAAAAAAGAAGCCTTGTTTTTATTTTTTTTAACCTTTAGGCCCTGCCATAGGCTTTAAGAATCGGTGACGGAGATTCTCTTTTATGATTACTGGATTGGCCAATGTTGTTTTATGGTTTAAATTAACCAACCAGCTTCAATTGATATCAATCACCACAAATATTATTACAAGACAAAACAGAGTAGTAGTTTTTATTAAGTTCAAATCACGACTTGTTTTTCTTTTGGTTTGATTCAATCCCAGCCAGTTATTAACATCCTTTTCTGCAGGTTTTCGGCTCCCATTAACCATATCAATTCAATTACCCAGGCTGTCCGGATTGAACAAGCCCCACCGCCTATTCTGTAAGTTTGTTTGTTTACCACTTTTTACTTTCATCATGGTTTTTGGCTTGTGTTCAAATGCGGGGTAAATTGTGTTTTATACAAATATTTGATTTATTCATTTGATCATGTGTGCCCCCTTTTCAAACAAATGTTTACATTTACATGTATGCATCAATATGAATAACTTGATGATAAATATTTTTTTTTTTTCTTCACCAGGTCACATTCTTACTCAAATCCTAAACAAGTCGCAATTTTGGTTGGTGCGTGTCTACCTTTATATATCTCCGTTTTGGTGAAGGTTATACTCGGCAGACCCTCTCATTCTCTCATTGTGAACCTCTTTATGATTATCTCTACCTTTGCTTATGCCATGGCCTTTCTAGATCTATGTGCTTTGTTTTGGCTATATGAACGTTTAGGACACTCTAATCCGTCTCACCAAAACACCTACCTTCGTTGTTACCGGATTCTAAAAGATGTTAATATCATCTTGTGCGCTCTTGTAATTATTTTTACGCTTTTGCCACTCATAATAATCCTTATCCCTCATCCTCACCATCCTCTTCCCCCTCCCCTCACCTCCACCAACACCACCATTAGATTGGGTGTAATATTATTCTAGTCTGCTTTTGTTGTGTATATTTTTTATGGTGAATGATGCAAGTGTTTTAAACTATTTTAAGAACTTATGCCTTACAGGAAAATAGATGTAATAAAGTTCTATGTAAGTGAATTTGTTTTTATTTTTATTTTTTATGTCATTGTTAATATATTCTTAAGACATAATTTATGATATGCATGAAAGAGGTTTTGTGGTGGTTGGTTTTGAAAATAATTTTAGAAAAGTAGAAAGGGTTGAGGGCATTATATGTTTTAATTACGTTCCTTCATAAAATAGTCCTAAGAGCATTCACAATCAATTCTTTTTCCTTATCCATATAATTACATTAAAAATCACTACTTTTTCTCTCTACTTTTCAATTAAATAATATTTTTTATATCTTTCTCATTACATTTTCTCTCTCTCCTCCACTCACAAACACTTTCAAAAGTATTAAAAAATTTATAAGGTATAAACAATGTTACCTATATTTACAGATGAACAGTAACAGTTTCTCTTTTCTTCACTCACAGCCACTCAAAACCACTTACAACCATTCCTTATAACATAACTAACCTACTTACAGAAATATAAGAAATCCATTGTGAATGCTCTAAATATACATAAAAATCCTAATTATCTTGAGAGCACAATTAATTAATAAGAACTCATTTTAACCAAGGATAAATGATTAGTTTTCTTGGCTATGAGTTATTACAAAAAATAAAATAATATAACTCGGTAATAATAACATCAAATAAAAAAAAACACATAATAAATTATCCTAATATACAATTTTGGCTTATTGATATGGTCCCACGGAGGCCTCCCTCAACCAAGAGTACCAAACCACAACGGAACAACGGTGGAAGCTTCTGTTTTGTTTCCGTTTTTACTGGATTAGGATCAAATATAAAGGATAAAATAAATAAGAAGGGTAAAAAGTATTTTAGTCCATTGATCTTATATTTGGAGGGTTGAGATTAGTTGTAGGAAAAAAAAGATAATAGAATGTCATAAAGGGAATCCTATATTTATGGATTTTCTCTCACCACATGCAAGGCACATGTCAATTCCCCCATCGATTTAAAACGTCCATAACATTTTCATACGACATTTTTTTTTTAAATTCCACCATAATAACTTGCGTTTTTTTATCTTTAATATGAGTACCGTATTATCATATAAAAATAAAATAAAAAATTTCATTTTTATTGGGCTTTTTTGCATTGTGTTAAAGGTTCAGGTCATTGTGTCTTTTAACTAGGTTTTGGTCAGTAGAGTTTCTATACATTGTGTTATTATCAAAACCTATAACACAATGTTAATTTGGGTTCTATCCATTGCGTTTTTATAAGAACCTGTAACACAATATATGACACAATGAAGATGGTGTTATATCTGGGTTTTCTATAAATTATGTTATTAGTTCAGGTCATTGTGTTTAATATGTTATTCATTGTTTTTTAATATGGTGTCCATTGTGTTTTAATAATTTGTTCAATTTTTTTTATTATCTTTGTTCATTGTGTTTTAGTTTGTTGTGTATTGTGTTTTTAGTTTGTTTTCCATTGTGTCTTTTATCTGCTGTCATTAATTGTGTCTTTTATCTGTTGTCATCAATTGTGTTTTTATTTAGTCTGATACTTATTGTGTTATATGTTATCGTCATTGTGTTATACGTTATGGTCATTGTGTTTTAGTATGTTGTCCATTGTGTCTTTATCTGTTGTCATTGATTGTGTTTTTGATCTACTTTACATTATGTTTTACATCATGTCCATTGTGTTATTATCAAAACCTATAACACAATGTTAATTTGGGTTTTATCCATTGCGTTTTTATAAGAACCTATAACACAATATATGACACAATGAAGATGGTGTTATATTTGGGTTTTCTATAAATTGTGTTATTAGTTCAGGTCATTGTGTTTAATATGTTATTCATTGTGTTTTAATATGTTGTCCATTGTGTTTTAATAATTTGTTCAATTTTTTTATTATCTTTGTTCATTGTGTTTTAGTTTGTTGTGTATTGTGTTTTTAGTTTGTTTTCCATTGTGTCTTCATCTGTTCTCCATTATGTCTTTTATCTGCTGTCATTAATTGTGTCTTTTATCTGTGTCATCAATTGTGTTTTTATTTAGTCTGATACTTATTGTGTTATATGTTATCGCCATTGTGTTATACATTATGGTCATTGTGTTTTAGTATGTTGTCCATTGTGTGTTTATCGGTTGTCATTGATTGTGTTTTTGATATACTTTACATTATGTTTTACATCATGTGTCATTGTGTTTTAGTATGTTGTCTATTGCGTTTTTATCTGTTGTCATTGATTGTGTTTTTTATTTACTTTACATTGTGTTTTACATCATGTCCATTGTGTAATATGCAACTTGGTTTTTGATTTTTTTTTTTTGAAAAATATAACAATATGGTACTCATATTAAAGATTAAAAAACGCTCGATTTTAGCGAAGTTACTAATATATATTACATGTTTTTCCCCAAATTCGTGTAGATTACAAAAAATACTGATTTTCAATAAATAAATATACAATAGTTAGCTTAATTCATGATGGAATTTAACAAAATTTACCACTACAAGATGTAATCAAAATATTTTAAATGACATTTTTAACGGCACCGATAAGATATGATACCAGCAATATTGCTTGTCAAAAGTTCCAAGTAGCGATATCCTATCGGAGGACCCTTTACAATAAAATATTCATATGTCCTTGTCACACATGATTGTTTCTCTCTAGCGGCATTTTCACACCATTTTGATTCGTATTACCCCATTTTGGTCAGACTATGTAGTCTTAACCGAACCTATGCTTGCTTCAAAGTTTGATTTTTTTGGGCGTTTCTCCGGAAAACCATACCGCCGGCTGCCACATGACAGTCGTTGTGCCACCACAAGAGCAGAACTCTCTGGCGTAACATACGATGGGACGAAAAACCGGTTGGGCTCGGGAATCGAATTGACAATCTCACACAAGGCCTCCTCCAAATCTTTCATTGCCTATATACACTCAGATATAACACATATGGGAATTAAACTTGAGTCTCCATTGAAAAACCCAAGTTTCCTACCACTTTTCACCTATTTCACCTCATTCTCTTATTCCCAATCTTAATTGTTATAAAATCTCCCAACCTTTTATAATAAATAATGCATCCACACAACCGCAACTTCGATCCAAACAACCTTATGGTATGGTGAAGTACCGAACACCACTTCCCCTCAAGGGTTGGTGTTGACGAAAGCTTGGCTTTCAATTTCGGAGAATTTGGTTATAGATATATTTATTGTAAAAAATACATTCCGTACTTGTAATATTTTTTAATAGGTACCCACCAATATAGTGATGATTTTTGGAAGCGTATAAACGACATTTATCACAAAACCTTGGGACGAGATTTCTAACATAAAAACGATAGTCTCTCGTCTAAGTGTCCTTAAATAAATCAAGCCATGACCGTCTTCAACGACCACTAAAACAACTTAAGGAACAACCCAAAAAGTGGCAAAACGGACACAGACTTGTTGACTCGTGCGATGGTGTTGTATTCGGAAGGAAAAAAATGGGCCACCTTTAAATTTCTTCATTGTTGGGATGTTGCAAAAAAAAAACTCATCAAAATGGGCACGAGTACCTTTAGCGGGACAATAGTCGTCCAAAAGGTCTAAAAGTTGTTCCTTCACTAGTCGCTCGGATGCTCGTACTGAGTTTGAGATCAACTTAAGCGACGATGATTTTGAAGCAGAACGCCCACCTGGTATAGATAAATAAAAAAAAGGACGCAAAATCATACACTACAGGTGATGAAAGAAACCCCGTGTTGGTCGGCGTCGAAGATCAAATGACTATATTAATATCACTCAACGAGAAAGAAGCACCCAAAAAAGGACGCCATCAAGTTGTTCAAGCAAAATGAAAGGAAGTCGAATATGTAATTTCTCTCTATGAAGATCGGTCACCTACACGACGAAGAGAGGGAAATGTACAAGAAACTGAAAGAAGAAATAAAGGAAAAATATCGTATTTAGTTCGGTTTTTTTAGTGGTTATTGCTATTATTTAGAGTAAATTGTCATTTTAGTCCCTGAGGTTTTACTAAAATTGTCACTTTAGTTCAAATAGTTTTTTTCTTGCCATTTTAGTCCAAATAGTTTTGTTTTCTGCCATTTTAGTCCCTGAATTTTGTCATTTTTTGCCATTTTCATCGACCACCACCCACCCCATCACAACCTTCTATCATCGCCACCATCTGCCTGCACCGTCACCATCCACCCAACCACCCTACCACCATCACCACCCACCATTTCCACCACCACCAGCCACTTTTCCGCCACCCATGTCATCAACCAACACCACCGCCATCATCATAAAACAAACAACCACCGCCATCATCTTCACTGTAAACTGGCACAACACCATCCCCATACCATCGCACCTATAAAAAAAGAAAGAAAAATGCGGTTTGACCAAAATTCACCTAAGTTAACTAATTTTTTTGAATGGAATTAGTGGGTTGGATGAAAATGGCAATAAATGACAATAGTTAAGGACTAAAATGGTAGAAAACAAAACTATTTGAACTAAAATGGCAAGAAAAAAAAACTGTTTGGACTAAAGTCGCAATTTTGGTCAAACCTCAGGGACTGAAATGGCAATTTACTCTATTATTTACAAAATCCAAATGACTTGCAATTTTAATATCAATGCTTCTATTTTATTACGGTTTTGATCCACCACACTAACACCATCCAACTTATAGTTAAAGGGGTATTTTTATTTAGAGTAAACTGCCATTTTGGTCCCTGTGGTTTGGGCACTTTTGCCATTTTAGTCCAAATCTCAAACTTTTTTACATTTGGGTCCCTGTGGTTTGCATTTTGTTGCCATTTTAGTCCAAATTTCAAAAACCCCCTATTTTGACTGTTGAAAGCTGCTTATTTTGTCCTTTAGTGCAGGGGTATTTTGGTCATTTATGTTTTATCATAAACTGATCATCATCATCCCCAAAAAATAATCAGCTCTCTCTCTTCTTTCTCTCTCTCTCTATAGCACCACCACCACCGCCACCTCCTCCCTCTCTCTCTCTCTTCTCTCTCTCTATAGCACCACCACCACCGCCATAACCTCCTTCCACAACCACCTGTTTCCACCATCACTACCCATTCACCCACCGTCGCATCATCCACCTCCAAACCCTAACCGTCAACCTGTTTAAGAATCGCCAGCCACCACGTTTCTTCTCTCTCTAGAACAAACAAACAACTGATAGATTCACAGAAACTAAAAGGATTCAACACATATTTATCATCAAATTATGCCAAAATCATAGAAGCTCTGGCCCTTAATTATTGTTTATAGAACCTCGATGAAGGATATTGTTTACAGATCGGCCTTTTACACGAGATCAGATTGTTTTGAGATGGATTTGATGCGATTAGTATCGATTCAGGTGCAGAAAGATGATGATTTAAGAATCAAGGTTAAGGTACTATTTACATATCGGCCTTTTACACGAGATCAGATTGTTTTGAGATCAGATTGTTAATAGAAAGATGCAGGTCATGTATTGTCTGAATTGTTTGATTTTAGGTTTAGATAAAGAGATAGAGATGTGATGGAAAGAGAGTGAGGAGAGAAAGGGTTTTTTTGTTGTTGATTTTAGGTTTTGAACTCAGAGAGAGAAGTGATGGAGAAAGAGAGAGTTAGGAGAGAGAAGCAGTTTAGGGAAGGAAGGAGGGATGAAGAAGCAGACCAAATAGAACTGAAAAGTGAAGTCGGAGAAGAAAAGGGGTGGGGGTGGGGTTGGGTAGTTGGGCGGTGGTTGTAGGGGGTGCGAGAGGGTGGAGGCAGGTGGTGGTGCTTGGCGGCGAGAGGGGGGTGGTGGTGGTTGAAGACGATGAGGTTGAAGATGATGAGGTTGAAGATGATGATGATCAGGGGGTTGAGGTTGAAGATGATGATGATCTGGGGGTTTTTATATTTGGGGTTTTTTATTAAATGAATTGCTTTAATGAAAATTAAATGACCAAAATACCCATGCACTAAAGGACAAAATAAGCAACTTTCAACAGTCAAAATAGGGGGTTTTTGAAATTTGGACTAAAATGGCAACAAAATGCAAACCACAGGGACCCAGATGTAAAAAGTTTGAGATTTGGACTAAAATGGCAAAAGTGCCCAACCACAGGGACCAAAATGGCAATTTACTCTTTTATTTATTATTAATAACTAGGATTAAGACCCGCCCGCGTTGCGGCGCGGGTACATCGTAAACATTGAATGGGATATGCCTTCGGAACTCAACCATTACGAAACATGGGCAAAAGGAGAGAAATTCACCAAAGACGATATTCTTGTGTTTGATTTTTGCACTGGAATGCATACTGTCGCGGAAGTGCCAAAGGTGGCATACGACACATGCAAGAATTACATATCGGAAAAATAGGGTTAGTTTTGATGATGAACAGTATTATGCAGAAAACAGAGTCAGGTGGTTCGGGTCTTACCTTAATCGTCGGAAGATCCCTTGTCGCCGGTGTTCTCTTTTGCCAAGTTTATTTACAAAAAAAAAAAAAATTAACAAATACGAAGCATCCAGATTTTTAAAATATTTTAGTTATAATAAATTATTTAGGAAAAACTAAATTAAATGTTAAATGGAAAAATAGAAAATTTTTTTTGAAGAAACTTAATCTGCCATTGCTATTTCATCTTCCCAAAAAAATCTAGAGTTTCATCTACCCATTTTACCCCAATAGTAATTGTAGTTACCTCAAGCCCACAGTAAACCCATCACCCATCAATGCACATTTACGGTTTACCCAAACATCACATTAACATTACCCCTCTTTGTAGTACGTTCGACACTTATTATTTTCCATTCATACACTGATATACAGACCTTTTTCAAACATAACACACAAATAAACCTGCAGCCATGTTTCTTCTCCCTCTCCTGTGCACGCAAACAAAAACTTAAAATCCTAATCTTTGTTTCAATACATACATAAATAAATGTAAAAAAACATCGAGAGGCTCAGATACGTAATAGAGGGATGGGGGCAAAGAAGATGTGCCTTATCACATGGCTGCAAATACACAGTTGCATAATCACAAAAGTTCAACTATGCCATCCGGATATTGCCCCGCCAAGATACGGGTTGGATCTCCGATGTCTCCCTCCCTTTTCTTAGATCATCATAGCCTTTAAACAAATTCACTAAAATATAGCTACTCACACCACAATGAAAACCACCACCACCGTCTCGCCGCCGCAACCGACGATACCATGAACAATGCATAAAAAAAAAAAAGGATATGTGCAGGGTATCCCTAACCCCGGGAGCGTGCTCCCCAGCTTGCAACCCGGCAATGCGCCCTGGCGGTAAATCATCCTCTAAATCAACTTGCTCGGGATCGAACCCAAGACCTTCCACGTATGGGAGGCCACAAGAGACCTCAACGAGGTGGCCGGTGGCCAACTGGGCTAGCCAGTTGGTTATGCATAGGGTACAATCATATGGAGCAGCCCCAAATTGAACAACAGGACTATGTGGAAACAAAATTTGCCACTTAATGCTACACATAAATAGCACAAAAATGACAACCACCATCGTTATCACTCAGATCCAAAACACTTAAGCCGACAAACTGAGAAAAAACAGAGGTCATGGCAACTTATTAAGACAGCTTGAAATGGCTGGAAAGCCTCCGGCAACGGCATGGCCGCACTCGCCTCGATCTGTTTCTCTCTCTAGGATCCCCGTAGGTCTCCCTCTCTCTACAAAATGAGTCGGTGCATGTCCGGCGACGCCATTCAAACAACGACTCGTCGTCATATTGCAATAATGACACCGCCGCCATTCAAACGACCACTCGTCGCCAGTGGAACCACGAATATCACCGGAAAAAGAGTACAGAAAGAGAGAGAGATTGCTTGTTGTGGGGTTGTGAGTGAGAACAGTAAGGGAGGAGGGACGTGTAAAGGGGATTGGAGTTTTTTTTTGAAAAACCCCCAAGGCACAAAGTACAAGTGCTAATGCACCAAAAACTTGCTTCTTTATATAGGTTTTAATGTATGATATGATGTATGCTGTATTATTTTAATAAGGGGAAAGTGAATATGGGGTTGTTATGTATCTAACTTGTGAATCATCTATGTAATTTTTATGCTTAAGGGCACATAGAGTAACTTTAGACATCATTGATAACTTATTCTTATCGTTTATCTATTCTACTAGGTTATAACCCCGTGTATTACACGGGGTTGAATAAATAAATTTTATATACTAAATAATAAAACAATATATCTTTAAATACCTCATTTATTGTACGTGTTGAATAAATATTATTTTATATATTAAATAATAAAAAGTTATATCTATAAGAACCATATTGAACTGGTTGAATAAATGTAATTTTATATACCAAATAAAAAATTATATCTTTAAAACCAGGTATATACACGAGTTGAATAAATGTAATATTGTTTACCAATTAATAAAATAATACATCTTTAAAAAACCTCATTTATTACGCGGGTTGAATAAATGTAATTTATATACCAAATAATAAAAAAAAAACTACATCTTTAAAAATATGCGCATTACACGGTTTGAAAAAATGTAATTTTCTGTACTAAATAATAAAAAAATATATATCCTTAAAAACCCCGTGTATTGTACGAATTGAATAAATCTAATTTTATATATCAAATAATAAAAAGTTATATTTAAAAAAAACTCATGTATTACATGGGTCGAGTAAATGTAATTTTGTATAGTGAAAAAAAAATATTTAATATATTAATACAAAGTTTGGTTTTCGCGATAAAAATAGATTATTCTGTTGTTCGCGATAAAAATAGATTATTCAATAAATTTAACCCGTTATTTAAAACTCCGTAAATGTATAAATGATAAATAATATTAGTTAATTTTATTTTAAGTTTCGTAAAATCTATTTGATACCAAACTAAAAAAAACGTTCAAATCTAATTAATTAAAAGAAATAATATTATAAATGAGATGGAGATTAACCTAAATAATAATTATCCATAAGATATTAAACTAATAATATTTAGTAGGAGGGTTATCTATAATATAAGATATTTAATTAAATAATATTTAGTAGAAGTGTTATCTATAATTAATTAGAAGAGATTAAACTAAAATAATAATTATCTATAAGAGACGGCCTAATATGATGACAAGTGTCACTAAAGTAGTTTCTTTTATTATATAGTATAGATATAGATTTTTAGTTAAAAAGATTAAGTATAATAACTTAAATGTAACCATATAAGAAATATTCTTAAATTTGAATTATAATTTTTTATTTTTGAATTTTACTTACTTTCGTTTCAAAAACCGAAATAACCAAAAAACCGAACTGTAACACCCTAACACATTTAACCTTAACACAACGCAGCGGAAATTCGAGTTTTAAAATTTCTTTCATGACATACATCTTGACATTCTAAAAATTCGTTTTATAGTATAAGAACATAACTTATCAACACTAAATTACATATTTAAAACATTCCCGTACAATCTGTCTTTTGACTCGATCCTCGATCTCCAATCCTTGGGTATCCTCACGACTGGTACTACTTGCGCTCACCACATAAAATTCATACATTAGTACGCATTATAAACATACAAGGTTTGTTCACGTTTACTTCTTGTTTCATTTACTCTTCACATTCCAGCTTTTCCATCCTGTCATACCATCCGTGGTGAGACTTCTTTGCCATTCCTGCATTTCACTTTTAACTCCATGTACACGAATAAACAACGTAACACTTGATCGTACCAAAAGACTTACATACATACCTAACTTCATACATACTACCTCCATACATACATACATACGTACACACATACATGTCAACCTACATACAAACTTACATACAATTACATATCAATCATTCTATACGTATCTACATATATGCATACCTACATAGTCACGTACGATCGTGTCATCCCACCTATATACATTCACACATACATACATACGTACATACATACATACACCTTATTACATGCCTTCACACGAACCTACATACGTGCATACATTCGTACATACTCACTTTCGTACATATACATACTTCCTACATACACCCATACATACATACACTTAGGTTTATAAAACATATATACGTACATGCCTACATACTTACTTACATGTATGTTTATAATCACTTGTTTTAACATACCTCACTCATACTTACCTATTCATATACATCTTCATATATCCTTACGTACTTGCTTACACGCTATAATCATACATACATTCACGCATACTCGTTTACATACATTTATACATACGTGTATTTCCCACATCATTGCATACATACATACCCTCGTACATATCTTTACACATACATACATTCACATCTACATGCATACAAACCTTTCCCACATCATTGCATACATACCAATGAGAATTAAATTAATAATTATTACCTGGGATACGGGATCCCGCTTTAAGGTGGGATTCTTGCCCGGGGTATGGGATCCCGCTTTAAGGTTCCTAAATGGAACCTAAGGTGGGATTCTTGCCTGGGGTATGGGATCCCGCTTTAAGGTTCCTAAATGGAACCTAAGGTGGGATTCTTGCCTGCAGATCCGTTTTAACGTCCGAACGCGCTAAAACATGCATAACTTTCAACCCGTATACCCGTTTAACCTCCCGTCTCTTCCCACATACTTGTAAATTCACAATTTATCATATGAACTTAAAATCCCACATCCGGATTAATGAAATTCTTATCTTACGCCCTATCGGCTTATCATCATTTTCTAAATATTTGACCCGTTATGGGTATTTTGCGCATTAAACGGTTTATGACAACAAAACCATACTTCCCATTTCCATACTTGTCCAAAACATTACTCTAATCGAATAACTTACTTCAAAGCTACTTTTAAGTGCGTTTACCCCAAAATACCCATCAAGGGCATTTTGGTCAAACTTAAACCCATCATTTACGACGAAAGACTTTAACACATATTTGACCTCAAACATCATGTTTAATTCATTACAACACTTTATTACTTACTTGTACTAAGAAGTGATTACGGAAATCACTTACCTTATGCCTCCGCTTTCCTATCCGCTTCCTTGTTTTCTCTTGACCCGTTAGCCATTCACGCTTGAGTCCACCTTGATATGATTCCTATACTTTCATATCACCAACATCGCATTCTCGTTAGCTTACATCATTGTACATGTTAACGACCATATCAATCACATGTTTCACCCTTAACTTTCATTAGCCATTTCTAACATACATAACTCATATGATTATATTCATATCCGTTTAAACTCATGTAATTCATCATATAATCACAAACAACTCATATTGACATAACATGTACCATACGAATTCCTATAATCCTGCCTTTACGACCACGTGTCAATTTCATGTTTCTTATGCTTAGTTGACTTTTGAAAGTCAACTATATACCATATTTAACCATCGACTTATCATCATATACCCGTAACATCATATTCGATTATACGGATGACACTATATACATTTCATCATACACTTGATGCGGGTACTACTTTTAAAGCATAACGTACAACTATTTCATGCATGAATCTTCTAAACTCATACATAACTCATCAAATCCTTCTACTAATCATCATATATCATTCCAAATGAACATTAAACATAACATCATCATATTCCTATACTTTCATCTTAACAATAATTCATCCTACCCACATAATACATCAATCATTTAACAAGACTCGAACATGGGAGGTGATTCTAGTCATCATCTTCACCCTAACTAACGAGTTTCACCTCTAATCATCAAATTAACGCAAACCCTACATAACCCATGTTCTAAACGAGGATTCTAACCCTTGTACATCATCAATTTCATATTAATTCACGGATTAGAACATAACCCACTTCACCCATGATCACCAATCTTGGATTTAAGACATACCTTATGATCCCCTCGTGTTGGTGATCATTAATCCATGCTCGGTTATGGATTTAAGCTTCATCTTGCCTTCCGATTTGAGCATAAAGATGGTGTTAGGGTTTGAGGCTCCATAGGAGCCTCCTGCTCCTTCTCGAACACACACGTATGTGTGTGTGTTGTGTGTGATAAGTTATTTAATAACTTAACTTTCATCTTTCCCACTTTAGCCCCTCGGGGTTACCTTTAAAACATAACTGACATTACCTTCCTCTTTTAATTCTTTTGACCATACCCTTAACTAGGTTAATTAGCCTAGTTATTTATTTCCTGACGTGTCACATAATAACATACAACAAACATTAACATTCAGATTTTGGGGCGTTACAAGTCTACCACCCTTAAACAAGGTTTCGTCCCCGAAACCTTTCTCACTTTCATCAAACACACATTATCTTTTCTTCTAGTCCATCCATACGACTACTAGCCCATACTTCCTGATCATTCTTTCTTATATCATTTTCATTTACTTGACCTATCAATAACTGGTCAATACACATACTCTTCCGTACTTTAATATGATCCTTTCTTAATGGATCTAATATCTCCATCTCACCTTTAAAATTTACATTCTCTACATACTCTGTATAACATTTAACATTTAACTTTTGTTTTGTTATCACAACAAAACTATTATTACATAATCACGCCTACGTGCTTAATTCTAACGTTAACCTCATTCTACATTTTCTACAGTTACGTATACCTTGCATACCTTTATTTTATCTTTAAATCATTTCGTTCATTTCACATTACTATTGCTTTCACTTCATGCATTACTTAATTCACGTGTATAAATAGTTCATGTCTCTCCAATCATGAGTTAAACATTTTACTAACCTCTTTTTCATTTCCCAAACCATGATCCGCAACCCAGATCGATCATCTTCTCCTCGAGTACTAACCGTATAGGCCAGCTTTCATTCCTTCGTGTAATGAGCTTCCGCTCGTGCACGTCCTTTCACCAATACGATTGGTTTCATTACATCAATAGTTCTAACATTATCATCAACAACATCAGCGGTTAGCATATATCATTCAAACATTCATTACACTAGGTGATTACCCACCTATAACTCTTCACCATTTCCTACGTGCCTGCTATAACGTACCACACATTCTATTTCTTACATACAATCCTTTCATTCAATTAATCATTTGCCAACTGAAGTACACGCTCGTACTTCCTTCCATTCATGCTTACTTGCGAAAACCTTATTACATCATCTCAATATTTCTTACCAAACTTACCATTCCCGCCCCTACTTAAATTATTGTTCGGGTCACAGCCCGTCATCATTCCGACTTCTAAGAGTCAATTACCCTCATATCTTACACGTAACTTATACAAAACTTTGTCTATTATACTATCACTTTTTACTTTATACTTATTCTCTATGACCCGTTCGACTCAATCATGGTCAAACTATCGACATCTTCTTAGGCGGATTAATTTCATCTTTTTATATTTTTGAATCCGTCTCACGGATTCAGACGCATCAGTCTTGCTTTTTCATTTATTGAATCCGCCTTACGGATTCAAACATTACATTCATGCCTTTTATCCTTGAACCCGCCTCGCGGATTCAAACATTACATTCATACATTCCCTCCTTGAATCCGTCTCACGGATTCAATCATTACATTCATACCTTTCCTCCTTGAATCCGTCTCGCGGATTCAAACATTCATTCTTACCTTTCATCCTTGAATCCGTCCCGCGGACTCAAACATTTCATTCATACCTTTCATCCTTGAATCCGTCTCGCGGATTCAAACATTTCATTCATACCTTTCATCCTTGAATCCGTCTCACGGATTCAAACATTGCATTCTTATCTTGTCGATCCGTACTTAATCACGGATTCAACATTCTTCATTCTTATCAGGCATGTTCTTCATTCTTACATAGTACTCTCAATTTCCCGAGAGTCTTACTTTCCATTTCACCCACACGCCCGCCTGCTACCCAACTCTACCGGACATACCTGTAACAATTATCATGATCTCACGAACGTCATACGTTTCTCGTGTACTGGCCAGGTACACAATCCACATAGTAGTTTCGTGCCTTCATGTAATTGTCACCTTATATCCGTAGACTTAGGTTTCGGCGCGTGTATCCCTTCCAATACTTCATTACTATACTATCATTGTCTTTCATCTTAAAATTTTCCTTCCCTTAATGAACTTTACCATTACATACATCCACATATTAAATTCACGTACCTGGGCTTATTTGCCTATTTGTCTTATTACCTCTTTGCCTGCCTTAGTATTCATCCTAGACTGCATTCACGGATCATCCTTTTCCAACACTTATGCTTACCTTGCACATACAAAACCGTCAGTTTCTTTATACGTATACATAAATACATACTTTCATCAACCTTTACCTTTGGATCTTGATCGAGTCTTAGATTGTACGGATTTCTTATCTCAAGAGCACACAAGTTTGAGTTCAAGTACTTACCTTCTCGTACTTGATTCCCTCAAACCAGGGCTCTGATACCAACTTGTAACACCCTAACACATTTAACCTTAACACAACGCAGCGGAAATTCGAGTTTTAAAATTTCTTTCATGACATACATCTTGACATTCTAAAAATTCGTTTTATAGTATAAGAACATAACTTATCAACACTAAATTACATATTTAAAACATTCCCGTACAATCTGTCTTTTGACTCGATCCTCGATCTCCAATCCTTGGGTATCCTCACGACTGGTACTACCTGCGCTCACCACATAAAATTCATACATTAGTACGCATTATAAACATACAAGGTTTGTTCACGTTTACTTCTTGTTTCATTTACTCTTCACATTCCAGCTTTTCCATCCTGTCATACCATCCGTGGTGAGACTTCTTTGCCATTCCTGCATTTCACTTTTAACTCCATGTACACGAATAAACAACGTAACACTTGATCGTACCAAAAGACTTACATACATACCTAACTTCATACATACTACCTCCATACATATATACGTACACACATACATGTCAACCTACATACAAACTTACATACAATTACATATCAATCATTCTATACGTATCTACATATATGCATACCTACATAGTCACGTACGATCGTGTCATCCCACCTATATACATTCACACATACATACATACATACGTACATACATACATACACCTTATTACATGCCTTCACACGAACCTACATACGTGCATACATTCGTACATACTCACTTTCGTACATATACATACTTCCTACATACACCCATACATACATACACTTAGGTTTATAAAACATATATACGTACATGCCTACATACTTACTTACATGTATGTTTATAATCACTTGTTTTAACATACCTCACTCATACTTACCTATTCATATACATCTTCATATATCCTTACGTACTTGCTTACACGCTATAATCATACATACATTCACGCATACTCGTTTACATACATTTATACATACGTGTATTTCCCACATCATTGCATACATACATACCCTCGTACATATCTTTACACATACATACATTCACATCTACATGCATACAAACCTTTCATACATTTATACATACGTGTATTTCCCACATCATTGCATACATACCAATGAGAATTAAATTAATAATTATTACCTGGGATACGGGATCCCGCTTTAAGGTGGGATTCTTGCCCGGGGTATGGGATCCCGCTTTAAGGTTCCTAAATGGAACCTAAGGTGGGATTCTTGCCTGGGGTATGGGATCCCGCTTTAAGGTTCCTAAATGGAACCTAAGGTGGGATTCTTGCCTGCAGATCCGTTTTAACGTCCGAACGCGCTAAAACATGCATAACTTTCAACCCGTATACCCGTTTAACCTCCCGTCTCTTCCCACATACTTGTAAATTCACAATTTATCATATGAACTTAAAATCCCACATCCGGATTAATGAAATTCTTATCTTACGCCCTATCGGCTTATCATCATTTTCTAAATATTTGACCCGTTATGGGTATTTTGCGCATTAAACGGTTTATGACAACAAAACCATACTTCCCATTTCCATACTTGTCCAAAACATTACTCTAATCGAATAACTTACTTCAAAGCTACTTTTAAGTGCGTTTACCCCAAAATACCCATCAAGGGCATTTTGGTCAAACTTAAACCCATCATTTACGACGAAAGACTTTAACACATATTTGACCTCAAACATCATGTTTAATTCATTACAACACTTTATTACTTACTTGTACTAAGAAGTGATTACGGAAATCACTTACCTTATGCCTCCGCTTTCCTATCCGCTTCCTTGTTTTCTCTTGACCCGTTAGCCATTCACGCTTGAGTCCACCTTGATATGATTCCTATACTTTCATATCACCAACATCGCATTCTCGTTAGCTTACATCATTGTACATGTTAACGACCATATCAATCACATGTTTCACCCTTAACTTTCATTAGCCATTTCTAACATACATAACTCATATGATTATATTCATATCCGTTTAAACTCATGTAATTCATCATATAATCACAAACAACTCATATTGACATAACATGTACCATACGAATTCCTATAATCCTGCCTTTACGACCACGTGTCAATTTCATGTTTCTTATGCTTAGTTGACTTTTGAAAGTCAACTATATACCATATTTAACCATCGACTTATCATCATATACCCGTAACATCATATTCGATTATACGGATGACACTATATACATTTCATCATACACTTGATGCGGGTACTACTTTTAAAGCATAACGTACAACTATTTCATGCATGAATCTTCTAAACTCATACATAACTCATCAAATCCTTCTACTAATCATCATATATCATTCCAAATGAACATTAAACATAACATCATCATATTCCTATACTTTCATCTTAACAATAATTCATCCTACCCACATAATACATCAATCATTTAACAAGACTCGAACATGGGAGGTGATTCTAGTCATCATCTTCACCCTAACTAACGAGTTTCACCTCTAATCATCAAATTAACGCAAACCCTACATAACCCATGTTCTAAACGAGGATTCTAACCCTTGTACATCATCAATTTCATATTAATTCACGGATTAGAACATAACCCACTTCACCCATGATCACCAATCTTGGATTTAAGACATACCTTATGATCCCCTCGTGTTGGTGATCATTAATCCATGCTCGGTTATGGATTTAAGCTTCATCTTGCCTTCCGATTTGAGCATAAAGATGGTGTTAGGGTTTGAGGCTCCATAGGAGCCTCCTGCTCCTTCTCGAACACACACGTATGTGTGTGTGTTGTGTGTGATAAGTTATTTAATAACTTAACTTTCATCTTTCCCACTTTAGCCCCTCGGGGTTACCTTTAAAACATAACTGACATTACCTTCCTCTTTTAATTCTTTTGACCATACCCTTAACTAGGTTAATTAGCCTAGTTATTTATTTCCTGACGTGTCACATAATAACATACAACAAACATTAACATTCAGATTTTGGGGCGTTACACGAACCGAACCGGTGTAAAAAACGAAAATACCAAAACCGAAAAAAACTGAAACCGAACGGTTTTGAAAAACCAAAAACCGACATTTCGTTTTCGATTTTGATTTTGCCGAAAAACCAAACCAAACCGTACACACCCCTATGTTTTATAAAATTACAAAATATAATTTTCAAGGTAGAATGGAATCATAATTTTTAAAGATAGGTTAAATTAGGTAGTAACTTACAACTTTAAACGACTTTAATAATTTATAAATATTATAAACAATCTTTAATTATGGTAGTTCCAAAAAATCGGATTTAATAATTATATAAACATTTATAAACAATTTTTAATTCCGGAAGTTCCTAAAAAATTGGAAACTATTCGTAAGTTATTTCTAAAACAAATTTTTTTTAAACGGCTAATTTCTTTAATTCTATGTCGTCTGTGGGACTTGAACCCAAGACCTTCCATTTTCCAACCTAGGTGTTTTAAAGGCTCTGCCTTTGTCAATGGACCACCACCCCATTGGTATTTTTAAAACAATTAAGTAAATTTTTTTTGAAGATAAAAAAAAAAACTTGGTTTTAGATGCTCTCATTTATTGACATGTGTCCCAAATCTAGTTTCTTTTATTTTATAGTATAGATTAGAATAAAAAAATACAAAAAAAACTTAATCTTATAAAAACACATAACTTTTTTTGTACAAAGCATTAACAATAAATCATAAACAGTTTATCTATTCTAATACATTTGAAAATACAAAAAACTTGATCTTAGAAAAAAAACATATCTTTTTTGTACAAAGCATTAACAATAAATCATAAACATAATTATTCAAAGTTGTGTTTATTAGTTAATACTTCTAATAGAACAGACAACTTATTTGACGTTCCTAATTTCAAATCTTAGTTAAATCAAATATCCTATTTTACAATAAGCACTTAATATTAGGGGACTCGGGGTGGTTCACTAGTGATAGTTTCTATCACTCACACTGTCCAATAAAATCGTGCCATGTCATCAACCAAATTTCTATCACTAGTGATAGAAATGTAGGCGGGGTGGTATCACTAGTGATGGAATTCTATCACTCCCCAATTTTTTATAATTTTTATTTTTAGACTTCTGCCATTTTCTTCCATGTACACATGTTGGATGCATACTTCCATTTAATTTCTTCCATGTACACGTGTTGCCATGATGAACTATACTTCCATTTTTAATTCTGCAACATGCAGAGCAAATAATTATGCAGAACATGGAGGCGGCGGCAACATGGAACAACAACAAACTTCAACGCGTGAAGGAAATAACGCGTTTCAAACTTCACGCGTTATAAAAGAACCGGCGGCGGTGTAGCGTGATAGTTTAACGCGTTATCGAGCTCCATCACGTACCGCCCCGAGTGGCCTTAGTTTAGAGAAGAAAAAAACACCCGTGTGTTGTACTTTTTGTGTTTGTGGGGTCGGTTATGACATGGCGTATACCATGTTGACTTAAAAATGATAGGTGCCGAGAAAATCCATCACACTTTTAAAGAGCTAAATGACAACCTCATTTCTTCCCATTTCCGTCTAAATTTAAGATCATTTATATATTTACATTTATTTACATTTACAATACATACAAACATAAGATGTCAACGTCGGCAGGAATAGTTATCATCGGTGGTTGGCAAAAAGTGGCGGCCAGCCAGCTCTGCTTTTTGTTTTTTTAATTTTAATGAAATAGTTATTTATAGATTCTATCAAATAACGATTTTATCTCTTATTTAAAATTATAATGTTGCCTCAGTTAGAAATTAAATTTATGTTTTGCCCCTAGCTTAAATTTATGATTTTGCTTTGGTTAAAAAAAGTTATACTATGCCCACAGCTACAATCATGCCAAATTACAATTTGGTTCCTAGTTTAAAATTACAATTTTACCCCAGTTCAAAATAAATTATTTTTTTCGCCCCTTGCTAAAAAATATCGATTTTGCCCTCAGTAAAAATATTACGATTTTGCCCCCAATTCAAAATAAAAAAAAGGGTTTTGCACTCAGTTCAAAATATTATTTTACCTCTATTTTAAAATTACGATTTTACCCAAGCTAAAAATTGCAATGTTGCCATAGTTTTTTTGGGCAAAACTATGGTAGTGTTTTATTTTACTTGGTTTACTCAACCAAACAGCTACCTAACACTCGCTAATTGTTCCTGACAAATTATTGTTTTGCCCCCAACTCTAAATTACACGCTTGCCATCGTTTTACTTATTTTTTTTATCATAACTATGATAGTGTTTTTCTTTATTTGGTTAACTAGATGCATCTTTTTTATATCGTGTTATAAGTAGTATGTATAACTAACCCAAATAAATGCGTACATGTTATTAAACTAAGAAATATTTGGTTTAGCGCCCCGCAACGCTGGCGGTGCATAACTCTAGTTATTCAACATATACAAAACCATGGCAGAGAATAGTGTTTCCCTGCCATTGGTTGAAATGGGCGGCCGACATTTCTCTATTAGACCAACCAGTTTATTATTTTATATCCACTTTAAAATTACGGTTTCGCCCCCAGTTTAAAATTACGCTTTTCTCCCAACTTAAAAATGTAATAACCCTTTTGCCAGCAGGTTAAAATTATGATTTTGCCCTTGGTTCAAAAATTACGATTTTACCTACAGCTTATTATTTTATACCCGCTTTAAAATTATGGTTTTGCCCTCAGTTTAAAATTACGTCTTCGCCCCCGGTTCAAAATAAAATTATGCTTTTACCCCAGCTCAAAATTACGGTTTCACCCTCATTTTAAAATTACTTTTTTGCCCCTAGCTAAAAATAAAATTATGATTTTCCCCTACCTCGAAATTACGATTTTACCCTCGGTTCAAAATTATGATTCCCCCCCCCCCCGTTCAAAATAAAAATATGACTTTAAACACAGCTAAACCGAAAATACGATTTCGGCCTCGGTAAAAAAAATACGCTTTTACCCTCAGACAAAATTACGTTTTCACCCCAGTGCAAAATAAAATTCCCCCCCCCCCCCCGCTCAAAATTACGATTTCATACCAGTTTATTATTTTATACCGACTTTAAAATTACAGTTTTGCCCCCAGTTTAAAATTAGGTCTTTGCCTTCAGTTCAAAATAAAACTATGCTTTTTCCCCCAGCTAAAATTTACAGTTTTCCCCTCGGTTAAAAATTACGATATCACCCTCAATTCAAAATTACGTTTTTTGCCCCAATGCAAAATATAAATATGGTTTTCCCTAGCTAAAAATTAGGATTTTACCCTTAGGAAAAAAATTTGATTTTTCTCCCAAGTAAAAATAAAAATATGACTTTGCCCCCAACTAAAAATCGTGTCAAGCAGCTGTCTAACACGCTTTTCACTTTTTCTTTCTAGCAAAACTATAATACTGTTTTTTAGTTGGTTGAGAATTATTCGACCATTGCCCCGCAACGCGGAAGGAGCATCACCTAGTTTTCAACATATACAAATTGTCAAATTCTATGGAATAGGCTGTGTGGGAGAATAGTGCCTTTCACCTATTGGGTGAAATAGGCGGTGTGACAATAGTGCCAGGCAGCCTGACACTCTCCTATTAACCTAACAAATTTACGATTTTATCCTACGGTTTTAAAACTATAATTTTACAATTAGTTCAAAATTATGTTTTCACCTCCACTTAAAAATATATTTACGCTTTTGCTTACAGCTAAAAATTTCAATTTTGCCCTGGGTTCAAAATTATGACTTTGACCCTTTTAAATTTACACTTTTGCCATTAGTTTTTTTCCCACTATAATTAGGATTTTGCCATCAGTCCAAAGTTATGTTTTTACCCCGACTTAAAAATAAATTTACGTTTTTGCTCTCAGTTAAAAAATTCAATTTTGCCCTAGGATCAAAATTACGATTTTGCCCCGTTTAAATTTACCGTTTTGTCATTAGTTTTTTTTTCTCACAGCCAAGTTACGATTTTGCTCTCAAATTAAATTTACATTTTTGCCAAGTTGTTTTCTTGGTTAAATTACAATTTTGCCCCCAGTGTAAAATTACAGTCATGCCGGCAGCTGTCTGGCACTCCCCCATTGATCCATTTAATTTACGATTTTATCCCTGAAAAAATTTATGATTTCGCCCTCAGTTCAAAATTACGTTTTTTCCCATCATTTTAGTTTTTTTTTTGCAAAAGTATAAAAGTTTTTTTTAATTGGTTGACTCGATTTAGTTTTTTTCTGTGTCAATGAGCTGCCTAACACTCGCTCATTAGTCCCGAAAAATTACAGTTTTGCCCTGAGCCGAAAAATACGGTCTTATCATCGTTTTAGTTTTTTTCCTAGCAAAATTATAGTAGTGTTTTTTTAATTGATTGAAAATTATTCGGCTATCGCCTCGCAACGCGGGCATGGCATCAACTAGTTATATAGTATAGATACAAAGTAACATGAATAGTGTTTTAAAATTATACATATATTAAAATTATACATTATACATATATTATAATTAGAAGCTAAAGAATAGTAATTTTTATATTATAATAATTTATAGTTTTTTAATACTTTTATTATTTTAATATTATAATAATAGTTATTTTCCTTACTTTTTAACTTTAATCTTTTTTTAATATATCACGGGTTGGGATAAGTTTGGTGTCAACCGCTATCGAGCCAGTACTGGTATCGAAAATACTGGTACTGTTCTATTCGGTATCGGTACATGAAGATAAAAACCGACACTAGTATACTTTGAGAATGAGTGAATGTTATACACATTCCCTATGGTGAGATGTCGACTCATGTATATTTGTGCTCAAGATTTAAAAGTGTTTAATGGAACGTAACCACTTGAATATATGGTTTAGAGAAAAATGCCCGGATAGTTCCTGTGGTTTGTTTATTTTTCACCTTTAGTCCCTAACTTTCTAAAATTACAGCTATAGTCCCCAACTTTTGCAATTTCGTTCTCGGATAGTCCCTAGCGCGGATGGAAGTTAGTTTTTGATGTTAATTTGATGTGAAATTACTAAAATGCCCTTGATATTAAAAAAACTATTTAATCCATCTAAAATTAAGTGGGACCCACCATTTTATTATAATATAAAAACTAACCCTCCATCCTACCCCACCCCTACCCCCTCTCTGATTCTTCCCGATAATCTCACCTCCGCTACACCCTTCCGGCCGACCACGGTACTACATCTGAGCCACCGTCACAGCCTCCACAACCCACAACACAGATCCCCTCACCATTGGCTGCAGCAATGTGGGAAACAACCACCGACAACAACCACAGCAGCGCCTCATCATCGCCTCCGGCTCCACCACCGCCTCCACAGGCCCTGCTTGAAAGACTCAAAGACTATGATCAAGAAGACACCTTTGCGTTCTGGGACCAGCTGTCTTCTGACCAATAGAACTTTCTTGTTCAAGAAATTGAGGTTTTTCTTCATTCCCATTTGTAAAAGATCGATCTTTTTCATACCCAGTTGGAAAAATTTCATCTTTTTTAAATACTCATTTGGAAAAAATCAATCTTTTCTTACCCAGTTGGGAAAATTTTATATTCTTTCATACCGAATTGGAAAATTTTAATCTTTTTTAATGCCCAGTTAGAAAATTTTGATTTTTTTTTCATACTCAGTTGGAAAAATGCATTTTTTATTTTTTTTGTAGATCCTTTGTTGTAATTGCTCGCAATGTAATAAAGATAGATTCTTGATGGAGATCTTGTGAGAGTCATGATAATTGATGAATAATCTTGGGATTGTTTTAAACTGTTGGAAATGTCATTTTGCTAAATTAGGAAAAAAATGTTGCATTGGTTTGGTGAATTGTTTGTAATGTGAGCTTGTTTGGTTGGTGTTTTGGCAGAGTTTGGATCTTCCTAGGATTGATAGGATGATTCGGTGCTCATTTTAGTCAAAAGGTTAGTTTTTATCATATGTTTGTGTTTGGTGTAGTTTGTGTTGACTGTTGATATTAATTGGTTGTGTGTGATTATGAATCGGTGATTCAGGGCTACCGATTGCCTCCATCGGGCTAGTGCCGGAAAGTTTTGTGTCTACCGTAAAGGATAGAAAGCTTGAAGACAGAGAAAAATGGTGAAGGTTGCGGGTGATGATGAAGAGAATGGTGGGCCCCATTTAATTTAAATATATTTCTTTTTATATTTAAGTTATTTTTTAATAACAAGGGCATTTTAGTAATTTCACATCCACTTAACACCAAAAACTAACATCCATCCGCGCCAGAGACTATCCGGGAACGAAATTGCAAAAGTTAGGGACTATAGCTGTAATTTTAAAAAGTTAGGGACTAAAGCTAAAAAATGGGCAAACCACAAGAACTATCCGAGCATTTTTCTCTATGGTTTATTTCCTTAAAAAATAACTCATTTCTTCTAAAATTGTCAGAGCATAAAACCGTGAAAACTAATCAGTTTGGCTTATTTTTTTAACCATAGTTAATGGTGATATCTAAATTTTTTTGAAGTATTGGATTTAAAATAATCCCAACTATCATCAATTGGCCGCTATCAATCTCAACTAACAAAATATCTGCTTACACTTCTAACTTTGAACATATTGGCCACCAACGGACTATGACTAAAAATAATTTGTTCCATTCATATAATTAGTTAGTTTATTTTTAGTCATAATCCGTTGATGACCAATATGTTAAAAATTGAGACCGCTAGCATATGTTTCGTTAGCTAGAACTGATGACGACCAATGACTGAAGTATTGGATTTAAAATAATCCTAACTATCATCAATTGGCCGCTATCAATCCCAACTAACAAAATATCTGCTTACACTTCTAACTTTGAACATATTGGCCACCAACGGACTATGACAAAATAATTTGTTCCATTCATATAATTAGTTAGTTTATTTTTAGTCATAATCCGTTGATGACCAATATGTTAAAAATTGAGACCGCTAGCATATGTTTCGTTAGCTAGAACTGATGACGACCAATGACTGATACATGAAATTATTTAAATCCAATACTTCTACTTTTTTTTTCGAAAACTAGTTATTTTAGATACAAAGTAACTATGAATAGTGTTTTAAAATTATTTTAATATTATTTATTTTTAATATTTAATTATTTTATTAATATATTTTTAATTGACTTTGTATGTTTTTTCCTTTTATAACTATTAAGATACGGTATTTTATATAATTTTTAGTATGTCGTTGCGACGTGTCTAAATTTTTCTCTGTATTGATATGCTTTTTTTCTCGAAACTGAGTTGTGAGTGGTAAAGCTTAAGTAATCGAAACACAAATGTACATGTTATCAAACCTAACTCACATTTATTTTTTTTTACATATAAATTGACAATACCTCTTTTCATTATTCTAAAATAGTGTAATACTTTATAAAGTTCTGAATATGCACGACATGTTTATTTTTGTCTTCGTTCCGCTAAAAGTTTTGTTCAAAATCAAAGGATCAATATAATTGATTTTTATATGTTCTTTACCGTGATCAACCGAACAAATGATTTTTATTTGTTCTTTACTGTGATCAACCGAACAACTAATTTTTATTTTTTCTTTACCGTGATCAACTGAATAGATACCATACAAAACTTGGATAGCGGTATATAGTATCTTTTTATAATACAAACCATAGCGAGTATGAATACCGTACCGGTACCTTGACAAACCGAACTTATACCGTCTATTCTTTACCGTGATGAATTGAACTAATACTGTGCGAACAACTTCGATGGTAGTATAGATTTTTTTAATATCATAAACTATAGCGAGTATTTGTACCACGTCAATTCCAATCGAACAACATCAGTACCTATTGATGTGCTGATTGCGGTCTATAAAAACTAACCTAATCTAGGCACCCTAGTTTTAAATTTATAAACTA